>ML376904.1:545-129671 GCA_005239525.1 Nicotiana knightiana
TTCATGCTCGTTTATTGACAGAATTTAACAAGATAGAAATGTCCAGAAATTAACATAGAAAGGAAACTAACTAAACAAAACCTAATGCTAATCTTGGTCATGCAAAACTACTATATTTAATTAGTTAAATCATACAAAATATTGACAAAAATCTAAACTAAATACATAAAAAAAACAGTAAAATAGAAAACATAAAAAAAGAAAAATACAGGGAATCAGTAAGCATTTAGGGATTATTTATGATAAAAAAATATAGAAAAGAGGTGGAAGTACCCGTTCGGGGGGTTTGGACGAACTCCGGCTACTAACCGGAGTTGAGCCGGACTACGGTGACTTTAAAAAGTGACCTTTACTCACATGAATCGACGGCTCTTGTCAAAAGCCATCGACTCATGTGAGTTTGAGTCACAGAGTCACCTGGATTCGCCATTAACAAGCATTAAAGTTCTGACCGTTTCTTAGATCTGGATTTGACGGAATTCGAGTGGGTTTTTAGGGAAGCTGGTGGTGGGATGGGGTTAAGGGGAAGGAGAAGACTATAGGGTGAAGGTTTGGGGTTTATTGGAGGGGGTCCGGTGGCCGGACGGCGGGGGAATTCTAGGGCGGCTAGGATTTTTTTTAGAGAGAGGAGAGAGAGAGAGTTGGGTGGAAGGGGGGTTTAGGTTTTGTGAAATGAGGGGGATGGGGTTTGATTTGGACATATATATAGTTCAGGGGTGTGGGGTTCGGAACCGTTGGATCAAAATGATCCAACGATTGGGGTTTAATGGGGGCCGAAACGGTGTCGTTTGGTTTTTATGGGGGGCAGGCCGGGTTAAGGGTTTGGGCTGGGTTGTTTGGGTGTTAGAAAAAAAGATTTGGGCTTGGGCAGCTTTGGCCCAGGTCCGATTTTAACTCTCTTTTTATTTACCTAAAAATCAATTATTTAATTTCCACTCTAATTTAAAAACCAAGGAATGTAGTAATTAATTTAATCCTCATTTATTTATGGATTAATCAAAAATGACACGACCAATTCTATATTCCTAATTCAAACCGTGTTTTATCGAATAAAAGATNTATGCTCACAGTGAGCATGTGATTTTTTACTCGCCGTATCGTCCTATAAAAATCTCAACAAAATCAATTGATTTTATGAATTTTTGTTGATTTTTCAGTAACTAATTGTGAATTATTTGCATTTTTGCATATCCTTAATTCATCTTTTAAAATTATTAAAATTTGCATCACTATTATCAAGGAATTATGAAATTATTATTCATAATTAATTAAATAATAGACGAATGGCGATTATTTAACGTAATGTAGTTTTTAATAACTAATTACTAAGAAATTAATCATTTTTTAATTGATAAATCATAGATTTAATTAGGAATATAAAATCGATTATTTGATTCTTAATTAATATGTAAATAGATGAAAAATAAGGTTTAAATTTAATTACTGCATCTTTTTTGGATTAAATTAGATGTTAACTTAATTAGATTAATTAGTCAATTAGTTAAGAAAGCAAAATCGGACCTGGGCCAAGAAATACCCAGGCCCAATCCTTATTTCTATACACTCAAATAACCCAGGCCCAAACCCCTTACCCGGCATGCCCCAACACCCCTCCAAACGACCCCGTTTGGGTTAGTGAGTTAAATCCTGGCCATTGATCGAAATAGATCGGACGGCCAGGAACTCACCCCCCTCTAAAACTATATAAATGTCCAAACTAAACCCTNCCCAAATCCCTTTCCCGGCCTGCCCTAGCACCCCTCCAAACGACCCCGTTTGGGTTAGTGAGTTAAATCCTGGCCATTGATCGAAATAGATCGGACGGCCAGGAACTCACCCCCCTCTAAACTATATAAATGTCCAAACTAAACCCCACCCCCTCATTTGCAAAGTATCTCTCTCTCTCTCTTCTCTCTAACAAACCCTAGCCGACCTAAAGTTCCTACCGTCCTCCGCCGACCAGAAATCGCCTACGGCGGCAGAGCCTCACCCAATCGACACCAAACTTTCACCCTATAGTCCTCTCCTCCTCCTCAATCACCTCATGCCTTCAACTTCTCCAAAAACCCATCCATTGGCGTCAGTTTCAGATCTAAGAATATGAAAATCCCAAAATCACTCCCCGGCCGATTCAAAGACAATCAATGGTTCAGACCTTCATGGGTCGATTGCTCTTAACTAGAGCAATCGATTCATGAAGGTTTTATTCATTTTCAAACCCCACTGGAATCCGGCAAGGTCCAACGACCTCCTTTCTCTTTCCCGGCCAAAAACCCCTTTAACGGGTATTCCCCCTTTCCCTTCTAACTGTTTCTGGTGCTATTAGCATGAATATGTCATAGTTTAATCACTTTTTTTTTTTGTATCACTATTTAGATCTTTTGTTTTCTTTCATCGTTTTCTTCCACCTGTTTATACTTCTTCCTCATCGTTTAGTTTAAGCTCTAAATATATTTCATGGCAGTCATGTTTTGATTTTATTCTCGTCAATTAAGTAATTAGGTTTCCCTGATTAACCATGTTTCCTAACTTATGTTTCGTCATTGTCTGTATGTATGACTGTTCTTCTTTGATTCGCACTACCTTCGATTTGATTAATTCAGTGTTTAACATGTTATGCACATTCCGGGCTGTTTTTGCAAGCATGTTTAGTCATTTAGGTTTTCCTGTTAATCATCATTGATTTATTAGGTGTTCTACTGGTTAAAATTAATAATTAGCTTTATTGGTTCATGCTTAAGTTCTCCAGACTGTCGTTTTATCTCCTCTCTAAATGCTACTGTCTACCTCCATTTGATTACTCACCCTAACCTTCGTATAGTATGAAGATTAATCATTCACCTAGATTATTTTTATTAGTTAATTAGGCTCCTAACTTCATTAAGAGTTTAGTTACTAATATAGTTAACTAAGATCAAGAAGCAGTCTAATAAACTAACTATTTTTATTAATTGGTAAGTTTTAAAATCTTGTCCAAGATAATTAGTCTGGAATTAACTGACTAAAACAAATTATTTAACCTAGGCGTAATAATTAGCCAACACCTAATCAACCTCTTAAACCAGTTTAGAATCAGTAGGGATTAAGCCTCTTAATTAATCAAGTCTAACAACCTAGTTGCTTCTATCAATTGATCTAAGGCAAACTAGTTAGGACCAGTTGTGCATTTGAGTTAACTAAGTTCAAAATAATTTCACCTTTAAATAATTTCAACTCCCTCGACCTAGAAGTTAACTTAGCTAACCTCTTAAGGAGTTAACTAAAAAAATCTGTCCAAAGATGATTAGTTTAGGATTAATTAACTAAAATAAATTAGTTAATCTGGGCTTAATAATTGGTTAAGCCTCTGATTTTAGGTAACCAATTTGAATTGCTTAATTAAGTCAGTTTTAGTTTAAATTAAGGAATTAAATTGATTTGACCTACTTTATTTAATTAACTTAAACATGGATAACTAGTATGAAAACTAACTCTAGGCATTGAGTCAATTAACCTTTAACTAATCAACTCAACCATAATTAAGAACAACTAATAGTTAACTAAAGAACATAGTTGGGGTTAATTAACCAAAGTTAATGCCTAGTTAACTAGTGAACCTAACTAGTGTTAGTTAACTAGAGTTAAATAATAACCCAAAGTGAGCTTAACCTTGATTATGGTAAGTTCAGGGACTCCAAGGGGTACATTAGGTAACTCAATTTAGGAAATCAGGCTTTTAAGGTTAATAGGGTATTTTTCTAAAAAGAAAGTTCTGGAATGGGGGCAGCTGTCCCAAAGATAGGGTTGACAGCTGCCCTATGAACTATTTTGGTACTATTTTGCAGTATTGGATAGAGAATATTCAAAATAATATCTCATTCCCAAATATCCTATAAATAAACCCTCTTTTTAGAGGTTAGGGGTTAGAATTTTTACACTTTTGAGCTGCTGGGATACAAAATCCTTCTCATTTTTCAGAAATACTGTCTCTACTTAAAAGGTTTTGAAAAGAAGAGTCCTATTAGAAAAAAAAATCTGATTTCCTTTTAGAAAACAAGTTCATAAGTAGATGGCATAGTTCAGTTGCTATCTTCCCTTTTGCTGAATTTTGGTTTTCTGGAAGTTCTTCCTTCAAACATTCGCACTCAAGATTTCTGGGTTATTCTTGCTGGACTGGTTGGTTTTTTTTGGGTTTTTTCTGTTTGCTGTTGCTGATCTCTCTTCCTTCTTGCTGTTCATACTTGACCTTTATTTGGTCAAGTCTCTTTGTTTGTTTCTCTCTTAAAAGGTATGTATTTAACTCATCTTTTCTTAATGAAAGTTCTTGAATTTGAATCTTCTTCTTCTTCTCCCTGCTTAAATTAGTTGTCATTTATGAAATGAGGTTATCTCTTTTGCTCTATGTACATGTGACTGTATAAATGCTTATTAGCATATTAATGAACCTGTTGAATGTGATGAATACTGCTTGTTTTGTTGCTATCTCCTTGCTGAAATATTCTGTTATTTCAGACCAAATATATATAAATATGGTAAATACTCATAGTTCTATATTAAAAATAAGGCTGCACTGAGGTGTAGAATCTGACCTTCTCTATGGTCAGGCTCTCTCTATAAGTGTGCAGAAAAATATGCTTTTCAATTGAGTCTCTTTGGTCAATAAAGAGATTCAACAAGCAAATCTCTAGATAGGTTAGTATCAGCATTAGGGTAGATGAAGTTGACTTGCCAATGGTCAAATTCACCCAAATAATAGTGCACAAAACAGTAGTGTAGATGGCTGAAATTCACCCTTTAAAGGGTATACAACATGTTAGTCAAAAGGGCTATAGAGTGAAGAATCTGAACCCTTATATGGTCTGGTTCAGACTCTAAAAAGCCAAGAATAGTCAAAATGTTCAAAGGAATGCTATTTGAAGTATTGGTATGGTTGTTAGAAATGTCAAGTAAGATTGTATCTCTGGGTTTAAATCAGACTCTCCTTCATAGTCAGATTCAATCTAAGAAAAATACATAAAATATGCTGCCTTTCTTCCTGCTGAACCTGTGATCACTTATCAAAATCAGGTTGTCCCTCTATGTGTGATTACAACAACAGAATTATCTGTTAGAGGCTTCTGTGATTAATTCTATATCCTTGAAGTCATAATCGAGTCATTTAGTTAGCATTAGAGGGGTAATGAATCTGACCCTTTATAATGGTCAAATTCACCCCGTATTTTAGATGCTTAGAGAGTAGTTTATCACCCTTCAAGGGTACAGAAATGAGGTCATCAACAAAGGCTCTAGAATATGGAATCTGAATCTCCCAAATGGTTAGGTTCACTCTTTCAACATGCCTAAATGATCAAGTTAAGGAATTAATGTGGACTAAAGGTCCCAAGTACAAAAATGACAAGTCCAGAGGTGAATTGATCCTTTTATGATCACATTCACCCTGAGAAAGTGCGTAAATAATTCTGCCAGGTAATATGGTTTGAGCACAAGCATTATCAGAATTAAAATTGACCTTCCCGTGGTCAGTTTGGTTCTGGTAGTTGCATAACACTCAATCAAATGGGGTGTTTACAGATTCCAAAGAGAAGGCTCAAACGTAAGGCTTCAAGAGAGTTTCGAGTCAGCAAATTAGTTAGAATTTTATTTTTAGTTTCTTTCATTCTGGAAAGTGTATAGTGGCAGTCAAGTTATAACCCCCTCTCTGTATTTCTTGTGCTTTCATTGTAATGTAATTTAAGACCAAACTGTACGATTAATTTCAATTTTATTCAGGTTCCTAAATTTCGAGTTTACATTTTTCTGTTCTGCAAATGATATTAAGAACGTATGTAAAAACTGCATCAACACCCCGTTTGGATTTTTTACTGGAAAAATATTTATTTCAAATTCAGTAAAGTTTCAACATGGATAGAATCAGTAGATCACCTTCAGTTTACCTTGGGTCTTGTAAATCTGCGAGAATCAACGTATACATAAATGCGAACCTTAATTCTTTGGAAGCATGGGATTAGCTTGTTTAGAATTGATAAGGATTACTGTTTCTAAATTAATAAAGACCGCCTGTGGTATGATCTTTGTTAGAAATCAAAATTCTGGCAGAACTAGAGTGATTTCATCTTGCCTATCCATATCAGAATTAATAAGTAACATATTTAGATATCTGAATTTCTTAAGTGTACACATTTGAACGAATGTGGGACGTCCTGATTCCCATACTTGCCATCGTTGGTTAAAAAAAAAAAAATTCTTTCCAGAAATAGCCAAGCATAGGGTGGTCTAAAGTGATTAATTGGGGCAAAATATGGCCATAGCCCGAAAATTGTTTCCTTTTAGGCTAATGAATTCCTCTCTTTCTTTAGACAACCCCTCTAGATAAAATCAGGCCCTTTAGATTGAAATTTGATAAAGAACCGAATACTATTCCAAGTTACAATAAGCTACACTCGGGACCTGGCAACTCATGCCCCCCGACCCTCAATTCTAAACTACTAAAAATGCACATAGCAATCACGGGTGCATTTCATGTGACGTTTTTCCCTGTGCCAAAAAACAACAAGTGCACGCCATCGTAACTTATCCAAGATAAATCCATAAACGTCCTAATCGATCTTAAAACTAAAACGCTCTTTCAAAAAATAGAAAACTCAAACATCACCGCAAATGGGCATTATAAAACCATCACGGCCATAGTCTTGACTACGTAAATCTACACGCAGGTGCGACAACTCATGTCCCCGTCTTCAACTTCAAATTATAATAAAAATCACATGTTGTAATTGCGGGTGCATTTCATGCGGCGTAGTTATAATATGTCCCAAAAAACAAATAAGTGCACTACATCGTGACTTATTTTAAGATAAATCCATAAATATGAAAAGCGTTTCAAAAAGTAAAAAGGGCTAAATGCACAATAGGCTAAAACACGTAAAACAATCAGATAATATAGGCCAAATATTAATAGTAAGCGACCGTGCTAGAACCACGGAACTCGGGAATGCCTAACACCTTCTCCCGGGTTAATAGAATTCCTTACTCGGATTTCTGGTTGCAGACAAATTAAAACAGATTCAAAATTTCCTCGGCTTGGAATTTAAAAAAAATAAAATGGTGTCCCGGAACATCGTCAAAAATCCGGGTGGCAACTCTGAAACTAAAATAAATCCCAAATCTGAATAATGTCACTTAAAGTGGAAAAACTCCCTTATTACCCTTCATTAATCCGGGGTAGATGAAAAAAGAGGTGTGACACAAATATCATCTAAATACGTGATGTTCCAAAATATACTTTTCCAAATACTGATATTTCAAATATCATTTTTCTGCAAGACAAATACTTTTCAAATATATTTTCGAAATAGAAGTCCTTCAGACATAACTTTTCCTGGAGATCATTGCTTTTCATCTATACTTTTATATATATATATATATATATATATATCCTTCGATCCATCACTCCTCAATGATAAAACCACCGGAACTCAGACCGTAACTCAGAATTTATCATGCAAATGCAGTACATGGGGAAAGCTCCCGGAATCTCGTCCGTAGTCCCAATTTAAATATGCGATGCAGTATAGGGGAAAAGCTCCTGGATCTCTGTCTGTAGTCCCAAGTTAAATATGCAGTGCAGTACAGGGGGAAAGCTCCCGGATCTCTGTCTGTAGTCCCAATTTAAATATGCAATGCAGTACAGGGGGAAAGTTCCTGGAATCTCGATCCGCAGTCCCAATTTAAATATGCAATGCAACCACTGAGGAAAACAACCAGAACGCGACAGAAACAACATATATTGCCACAACCGGCGCAAAAACAAACAAGACTGAATGCAAAGTGCGATGAGCAATCAATACAAAGACTTAAATCACAAAAATGGTAAAAACTCACTCATAAGAAGTAGCCACTGAAAGGAATGCCAAGCACAAAGAGAAAACATCATAACGAGGGGAAAACAAGACAAATATAACAACGATTCTATATATTAAAGTCCGCAACCAAGAAACCAAATCATCCCGGCAAGGGAATCAGCTATAACCAATCTCACTTAGACAATTAGCTTCACCGAATAAACTCAGTTTGAACGAATGCTCAGTAAATAGGCAGCATCAAAGAATACCATCAACATGGGCGGTCATCAATTAAACCTAAGTAGTACTTAAGAGGAAAATCATTTAAATCATAATGTACGACTCACGGGCATGCTTGACCAACTTATAGATATTTCAATTACTTATTAGACATTTATAGGGAGAGATTATACTAGTTTTAGTCACATAGACATTGTATGAAGGAAGATATAGTATAACGGTAGGAAAGGCAAGTGTTTATTTAAGTCAATTAAGATCAAATAATAAACAAGGAATGCTAGGCAAGTACTTCTAATTGAGCAGGAAAAGATGAGACTAGAAATCAGGAATTCAGATATAACAAGTTCAATTCATATACGGGGAACATAAGGACCTAAAATCCCTAAAGGGTAATCTATTTGCAAATAAGTCCGAGTACGCACTCGTCACCTCGCGTACGCGGACTACAATCAACATAGAAGACTCAATCATAAGGGGTAGTTCCCCCACACAAGGTTAGGCAAGATACTTACCTTGACTGCGCTAATCAACTCAATACCACGCTCTTGCCACGAGTACCCAACTCCGGTGGCCCAAATCTAGACTAATTCGATTGCATAGTGTAAATATCATCTCAAGGAAACAAAATAACTAATAAGTTCGAAGCTAATACGCGAAATTAGAAAATTCGCCCAAAAAGTTCCCCGGGCCCATTCACTCACGAGTCTAAACATATGAAAATCTCTCAAATCGGAGGTCAAAAACCCAATCAAAACTCAATAATTTGGTCTATGAAGTTTATCAAAATTTTCCCAAAGCTTCCACCCAAATTCGAATTCTAAGGACCGTATTTAAGTTAGGAATCATGGAAATTGATCTAAGTAGGTTAAAGATCACTTACCCAAGTTACCCAGGTGCAAAGGTCTTCAAAAATCGCCCTTCCCGAGCTCCAAAATTTGAAATGGTGAAAATAGGCTTAAGCCCTCGAATCCGATATAATTGCCCAGCAATATCCGCATCTGAGCCCCTGGGACCGCAGGACGGTCCCGCACCCGCGGAAATACCATCGCAGGTGCGAAAACCCACTAAAAGGCCTGGGGTCGCACCTGCGGTCAACTGGCCGCACCTGTGGCTCCGCATCTGCGAAAAACAAACCGCACCTGCGAGGATTGGGGGATTGGGCCAAGTCCGCACCTGCGAGCTAATCGCCGCACCTGCATGTCCGCACCTGCGGAAGGTCCATCGCAGGTGCGAGACACCAGAACCAACAATGGTTCAGCTGTCTTCCAAGTTCTAATATCATCCGATGAGCATCCGAAATGTACCCGAGGCCCCGGGACCCCGTCCAACCACACACACAAGTCATATAACCTAACACGGACTCGCTCGAGGTTTCAAACCACATAAAACAACACTAAAACGATGAATTAAACTAAAAATCCATGAAATTCCTCAAAACTTCTATAAACATTAAGTTTTGCATTTAAGGTCCGAATCACGTCAAACTAAGTCCGTTTCTTACCAAATTTCACAGATAACACATATAAATCATATCGAACCTGTACTGGGCTCCGGAACCATAATACGGGCCCGATATCAAAAGTACCTCAAATTTTATTTTCAAAAACCTTTATATTTTTCGGAAAATAATTTTCTTTAAAAATTCATTTCTCGGACTTGGGTTCTTAGAATTCGATTCCGGGCATACTCCCAAGTCCCATATTTTCCTACGGAACCTCTGGGACCGTCAAATCACGGGTCCGGGTCCGTTTACCAAAAACGTTGACTGAAGTCAACTTTATTCAAATTTCTAATACAAAATTATCATATTTATCAGTTTTTTTCACGTAAAGGCTTCCCGGCTACACGCTCAGGATGCGCACGTAAATCGAAATGAGATATAAGGAGGTTTTCACGACCTCGAAACACAGAATTAACTAGAATATACGAGATGACCTTTTAGGTCATCACAGTGAGGCACTTCGTTGACCCGAACTGAATTTTCCACATCTATCTGGGGACAAATATTATCTTGTTGATGCAGGATATTCACACATAAAGGGATATATGGCTCCATATAAAGGAGATAATATGAGACACCACCTTGCATAATTTGGTCGAGGTGCGACACAACAATTGCGAGCACCAAATGGACATAAAGAAATGTTCAATTATTTGCATTCTTCTTGCAGAAACATTGTAGAACGAATATTTGGGGTATGGAAAGCAAGGTGGTCTATTTTGCGAGATATGCCTTTTTTATCATATTGACACTCAAAGAGATATCGTATTGGCTACAATGGCGATTCACAATTACATTAAAAAGAAATGTAAGGTGGACAATGCATTCCAAGAAGCTGAGAATGAGAGATATGTGCCACGTGTTGATCCTGATGTTGGAAGATCCACCAGAGTCAACTTTACAAATGAAGAAAATATAGAAAATCAAAGAGAGAATAATATTTGGATGGCAATTCGTCTGATTGCTCAAGATATTTATGATAGATAAATGTTTTAATCTTATTTATTACAAACAATACATATTAAGTGCTTGTTTCTTCTCTACAAATATTTTGTGCGTTATTTAAGGTTCTTTTCTTAACTTTTGTTAATTTATACTCCACCCCTTCTAATTTTATGATTTTATATAACATAAATTATATTTATAAAAAAGATATTGTCTAATTATTTTTATAATTAAAATAACATGATAAATAGGTAGAATCTAAAATTTTGAAGAAAATAACGTTTTTAGTAGTGTAAATTGTTATAAGGTCATTTAAGTCATTTTAACGTAAAAAGAGTTTATCAGCACTTTTTAATTAATCAGTTTCAGTTGCTTATTATTAATTCCAGCACTTTAATCCAACACGTAACTGCTTATTTTTTAAGTCAGCTTCAGCACTTAAAAGTGCTTTTCAGCACCTAATGCTTATCAGAGTAAATCAGCTAAGCCAAACGGGCTCCTAGTGACATTCTTTCTTTTAAGAATGCGAGAGAGGAGTGTACTTCACGAAAAAGAAAAAAAGAAAAAAAAGAGGAGTGTACCGATAAATCCTGAGGTCGTTAGATTCACGAACAAGTATAATTTAAACGATCGATACATTTATGTGAAAAATATAGTATAATTTAAACTTGATAACGTGAAATACATTTATATGTAAGATTTTATATCGTTGATGTGCGAGAAATTTAATTGTAATTATGCACTATGATGTCTTTAAATTTGAATAAGCAAGTTCTGCAATAAAATAAGTAAAATAAGGCTAATAACAAATACGAGCGGCATTGAACATGACAATCGTGTTTTTTTTGCAATATTGCATGACCAAATATCTTTTATTCTTCTAACGTTTATCAAGACAATCAAAATACTTCAACAACAAATTCATCGCAACAACTTGAAAGCTTTTATTTTGTGCCTCGCACAATTGTTTTGTCTCACAACAAAGTAGACCCAAAGTTTTATGGACCCAAATGTGTTAGAATTGGGTCCACTTTGTTGTGAGACAATACAAAAGAGTTTTATAGCTTTATAATAAAAACCAAACTAATTACCTTTGTTTACTCATTTATTGTTCTACCCATTAAACTAATTACTTTTTCTGCTCATTATAACTTTTGTGGGTAATTGACTATTTTTTATTCTTTTGTTTTTTCTCCATTTTCCTTATTTTTTTCTCTCCTTTTCCTATTCTTTCTTTAAATCATATTTTCTTTATTTTATTATTTTCAAATAATCTGCTTCCATACTCAATTTTGGCTCCTTTCTTTTATTTTGTTTTTTCTCTTTTTCCTTTCCTTTTGTTCATTTCTTTATTTCTTCTTCCTTTTCTAAATTAATTTAGCTCTTTTTTTCTTTTACGTTTTTTTTCTACATAATCTGATTACATGCACTTTTTTGTTTCTTTTCTTTGTTCTTCTTTTTTTCTTTATACAATAATAACAAATAATTGATATGGTAAAATATTTATTCACCTTTTTAATATAAATGATAGTATAATATACTATTTGTCTTTTTCTTTTTATTTAATTTTTTTCCTTCTTTAAATCAATTATTAGAATAACTTATACATTATACAAGTTTTCTCTTTTCTCTTTTTTCCATTGCATATCTTTTTAAAAAAATATATATGTATCACTGTAAATATTTCTAGCACATAGGATGCAATGTTCCGACCCGTTGTTTTGCCTTGTAGATCTCTTTTCTCCTAATTAGGACTCTCCGTATGTACTTTTACTATTGTATTACTTGTGGGGATGGTTGGTTTAGGTTTGGAAAGGTTGGGGTTGAAATTGGAACACTTAGTTCTTTAATAGTGGTCTAAGGTGTCCAAGTTTGACTTGACTCAATATTTTGAGTAAACGATATCGAAATCGAAATTTAAAGGTTCCAATAGGTTCGTATGATGATTTTAAACTTGGACGTGTGTCCGGGTCGAGTTTCAGGTAACCTAGGAGCATTTCAACGCTTAATTGGAAAGATGGTTCATTGAAGGTTTTCTAGTTCTTTAAATTTGGTTTGGAGTAGACTTTGGTGTTATCAAGGTCCGTTTGGGATTCCAAGCCTGAGAATAGTTCCGTATGGTGATTTATGACTTGTACACAAAATTTGGTGTTATTCCGAGTAGTCTAACCATGATTCGACGCGTTCGGAGCTAATTGAAAAGTTTGAAGTTCATAAGTTGATTCAAGTTGGTTTTGGAGTGCAATTCTTGATTTCGATGTTGTTTTTTGTGTTTCGAGAGTTTGAGCAGGTCCATATTATGTTTATGGACTTGTTGGTGCGATTGGTCGGGGTCCCGGGTGACTCGTGTAAATTTCGGACCACCCAGAGCTAAGTCTAAAAAGCTGATAATGCCGGTTTTTGTTTCCTTCTTCGCGAATGCGGAGATGGAGTCCCGTTCGCGGAGAAGGAATTAGGGGACTAGGAATTTTTCCCTTTGCATTCGCGTACATGGGGTTGCATTCGCGAAGGTCTATGATTGGTAGCCTTGGTGTTCGCGTATTAAGGCCCGCGTTCGCGTAGAACAAAGGGTCTGGGGTGGGTCAGTCGCATTTGCTCTTCACGTTCACGAAAGGCTGATCGTGTTTGCAAAGTTCAGGATGGGAAAGCCTTAGAGATCACGAGACAACCCTCGCGTTCGTGAAGAAGAGCTTCACTGCCTAGGCCATTTATGCCTTCGATCGCGAGACCTCTTCCGCGATTGCGAAGAAGAAATCACTGGGTAGAAATGATTTTTAATGCGGGAATTGTTCTCTTTTCTCTCATTTCCCATTTAGGCTTGGGCGATTTTGAGAGCATTTTGTGGCAGATTTTCATCAACATCAAGAGGTAGTGAATAAATACACGGATTATGGGTATTTTAACATGAAATTTAGGAATTCTTTTTGAGATTTTGTTAGAACTTAGGTTTGGTAAATATAAGATTTGACCACAAAATCTATTATGTAATTGGGAATAAATTATATGCTTGAGTTCGTGAGGTGATGGGTAACATTTATATTCGAAAATTTTCGGAATCCGAGCACATGGGATCGGGTAGGGGTGTTCGTCTATCGGTACGGTACGGTATTTAGATATTTCAGTTCGGTATTTTCGGTATTCGGTTTCGTAAAATGCTATACCAATACCGTACTTAATTAAATTCGGTATGGTTCGATTTTTCTCCTTTCGATTTCAGTTTATTCGGTTCGGTAACTTTGGTTTATTCAGTTTGAATACTAACTAGTGCATAGAGTCATAGACGATAATATACTTAATTAAAGTACTCAAAAGTAAAAAACTAAAAACGTTTGTTGACAAAAGTTTTGTCAAAAACCAACATATACCAACCTAGAGAGAGAAAACTTAGAGAAATATCTTGTTACTTGCTTAGAGTTAATTGATGAACTTAAAGAATAAAAAAAAGTAAAATTTTGGATTTCTTATACTTATGTTATAATTAAAAAAATGTGTATTGTGTAATATAATATATTTTCGGTATGGCATCATCATTTCGGTATTTCATTTTAAAATACCAAATATCATATTTAATATCAATTTTTTTAAGAACTTAAACCAAATACCATACCGAATACAAAAATATCGAATACCAAATACCAAAATTTTTGGTTTTGCTATTTACCAAATTATGCACAACCCTAGGCCCTGGGGTGAATTTTAGGAATATTCCAAATTGGATTGGGTAATTACTCTAATAGCTAAATTATGAACTTTTGACCATATATTTATTAGTTAAAACGACTTTTGGTTAGTTTTGGAGTCCTCAACGTCGTTTGAGAAGTTCTAGTGAGGTTGAAGAGCCGGATTGAGGACTTGGAACCGAGGTAAGTCTCTTGTTTAACCTTGTAAGAGGGAACTTATCTCCTTAGGTGTATTATTGTTGTGTGCTACTTGTTGTAGGGAGCAACATATGCATGAGGTGACGAGAGTCCGTAAGTCGATATATCTCATGATATGTCCGGTAGACTTAGATTCACATCATGCCTTTAATCGTACCATTTATGCCTATCATGTGTATTAATTGTCTTGATTAGGACTGAGACTGATGATATAAATTGGAGATATCGACTTAGTTTCTTACTTTAGAAAAATTGGGAATTACTTGATAAACTATAAATCGGTGTTTTCTTGTCTCATAAGTGCTTCCGCAGGCGAGGTAAATTTCTCTACTCGTATGGGACCGGGTATTCGCCTCGGCAGTGGTAACACTACTCTTATGGGATTGGGTCGTTCGTCTCGACAGATTGGTAATACTATTTTTATGGGATCCGGTCGTTCGTCTCGGCAGTACTGAGTACCACTATTCCTATGGGATCGGGCCGTTTGCCTCGGCAACTTCGTGCTTAATAATTGGAACTGTCTCTGGTTTGGTAATTATTGAGTTAGCGCCTTCAAGGTTGGTTATGACGTGTTTAGTGATTTGATATAAACTCGTGTGTGGACTTATTGTAGTTACTTTTATTTGCTTCGTTGCTACTTGTTGTGCACTCGCCATGTCTACTTTATGTATTTATATTGTTATTCGACCTCTAGTAAGTATCAAAACGACCCCTCGTTACTACTTTTTCGAGGTTAGACTAGATACTTACTGGGTACGTGTTGTTTTTTGATCTCATGCTACACTTCTACACTGATTTGCAGGTACTAAGATAGGTACTACTAGTGGTCACTCAGGCACGTAGTAGATTTTCTACGGAGACTTCGTGGTGAGTTGCTTGCCTTGCTAAGATATGTAGCACCGGAGTCTCTATCTACCTTGTTTATTATTTTTGTCTATCACTTTCGGATAGTAGTTGTAGTAGTTTTGTATATTCTCTAGATTTCGCATGTACTTGTGGCGTCGGGTTTTGGGGACTTTTAGCACTTATGTACCGCTGTACTTATCATTTCTATCGCTACAGTGGATGTACTTTTTATGATGGTATTTTGTTAAAAAATGAGTATGTACGGTTGCATGAGATCTTACTTATTTTGTTCTTTTAAAAGGAAAAGTTTTGTTTTAAATGTTTAAAAGGGGTAAATGAATAGTAGTTTCACTTGTGGGCTTGCCTAACGACGGTGTTAGGAATAATCGCGACCTATTATGGGTTTTGGGTCGTGACAACTTGGTATTAGAGCTTTAGGTACACATAGGTCTCATGAGTCATGAGCAAGCCTAGTAGAGTCTTGTGGATCGGTGCGGAGACATCCGTACTTATCTTCGAGAGGCTATAGGGTACTAGGAAACTTCTTTTTCTTCATCTCATATCGTGCAATTGATATTGTGATAAGTATCTTTCTATGATCTCTCACAGATGGTGAGAACGCGTTCGGTGAATGTACCAAGCGGTAGAGGAACCGCTTCTCTCATTGCTAGAGGCCGATGTAGAGGCCCGGGGAGGGCTTCAGCTCCTGTTAGAGAACGAGGGAATCCTAAAGTTGCTCCAGTTGTACCACCAGTGGATCTAGTGGAGGATCCTGTTATTGAGGAGTAGGATAAGGAGCCTGCAACTGAGCCATCCCCAATAAATTTCATGACTACACCAGGATTCTAGGAGGTCATGGGTCGTATGCTGCGGTTCATGGACTCTATGACGCAGGCTGGTTTATTTCCAGCGGACCCATCCATACCTCACGCGGTAAGGGGAGAACATACCCCTACCGTTCAGGTTTTAGGGCACACCGCTGCCATTTATCAGACCCCAGGTGCACTACCAGCGGGCGGAGCCTAGACATTTACAGCGGCTATGCCAAAGGCTGTACCAGTCGTGACCGTTGATCATCATAAGCGGCTGGACAGATTGACTAGACCTCGCCCCCCTAACTTTGGGGGTGAATGGTTAGAGGTCCCCAGAATTTCATTGACCAGTGCAAGGATAGGCTCCAAAACATGAGGATATTGGAGTCCGATGGGGTGGACTTCACCACCTTTCAGCTTGAGGGAAACGCCCGCAGATGGTGGCAGGATTACCTTTGTAGCAGTCCAGCAGGTTCACCTACCTTGACTAGGGATCAATTTACACATCTTTTCTTGGAGAAGTACATACCACCTTCTGAGAGAGAGAGAGAGGAGCTTCGGGATCAGTTTGAGCGACTCCATTAGGTTCATATGTCTATGACCAATTACGAGGCGAGATTCACTTACTTGTCTCTCCATGCAACTATTATACTCCCCACAAATGCAGAGAGGGTGCAGAGGTCCATTATAGGTCTGCACCCTGAGATTCAGATTTTTATGGCCCGTGAGTCAGAGACGGGGACTCCCTTTCATTAGGTTGTGGATATAGCTCAGAGGATCAAGAATATTCGCAACCGCAATGGAGAGTTTGCACCGAGGGACAAGCGGACCTAGCAGTTTGGAGGATTCAGTGGCGCCCCACCTGGGGTAGAGGTCAGTTCATGAGGGTCAGTCTAGCAGGCCCATGCAATCAGCACCACCGCCTGTTTGAAGTTCTCCAGCACGACCCTACTTTAGTGCCATTCCAGAGAGGACTTAGCGTTTGCCAGCTATTCAAGTTCCCTCTAGTGGGTATTCAAGCCATCATGGTCAGACTTTAGGTCAGCAACCCAATGCTCTGAGGGGTTGTTTTGAGTGTGGGTATCTTGGCCATGTGAAGACGTTTTGTCCCAGACTTCGGGGCAGGGCCGAGCAGCAGGACCATCGACCCATGATTATCGTACCAGCTACAACACCGCGCACCTTCCCGGTCAGAGGCGGAGGGAAGGTGGGTTTGGGTTTCCCTAGAGGTGGAGGCTAGACAAGTGACGCTTCGGCTAGACAGGTGGAGGCTAGACATGTACTATTTCTGTCTGCCGTAGGGTTTCCTCGATATTATTTGATCCAGTTTATACTTACTCCTATGTTTCTTCTCTATTTTCCCCTTATCTGGATGTACCTCGTGAGTCCTTGGGCGTTCCTATATATGTGTCCACGCTAGTGGGTGATTTTGTTGTTGTGGATCAGATCTACCGATCCTGTGTGGTAAATTTTTGATATGAGACCAGAGCAGATCTTCTATTGCTCGATATGGTTGACTTCGAGATTATCTTGGGCATGGATTGGTTGTCCTTGCACCATGCCATTCTCTTATTTCCATGCTAAGACTGTTACCTTGGCGATGCCTGAGTTGCCCAGATTAGAGTGGAGAGGTTCGTCTGTCGGTACTTCCATCCAGGTTATTTCTTTCTTGAAGGCTATACATATGGTCGAGAAGGGTTGTTTGGCCTACTTGGCCTTTGTTTGGGATATTACTATAGAGACTCCCGCGTTAGATTCAGTGCCAGGCACCCAGCCTATTTCTACTTCGCCTTATCGTATGGCTCCTAAAGAGCTGAGAGAGTTAAATTATCACGACCCAATTTACCTTCCGAAATGTATCGTGACGACACCTAGTCTCTATGACTAGGTAAGCCTAAAATTTGCAGAAATCAGAATCAATAAAATAAAGACAGAAAAGATATCAAGTAGATATAACGTAGCTGCTTAACATATATATTTCTACTTCCCAAAACCCGGAATGTCACCATAGTTACAAGCTCTTTACTAAATGTAGCTCTATACAATGAAACAACGGAAAAATGTACAAGTCTTCTATGCCTATAATAGAGTAGAAGGGGACTCGTGGGATTCTGCGGACGCGGCAGAACTACCTCGCGGTCTCCTGGATGCTGGTAGACGACTCCTAACCACGAAACTGGGTGCTGGTACCTGGATCTGCACATGGGGAAAACATGCGCAGGAAAGGGCGTGAGTACCCCACATTCGGTACTCCGTAAGTGCCAAGCCTAACCCCAATCAAGTAGTGACGAGGTCAGGTTGAGGCCCTACTGAGTTTGTAAGAACAAGTCAATATAAAATTTTAAAATAGTGAAATACAGATAAGCAATGAAAACAGAATTAACGAAGACAGAAAGGTTTAATAACAGAAAGAGAGCACTCGGCTCAGCACAACATATATCTCAACAGTAAATGTGCAATGCAGTACACGGGAAAATCTCCCGGATCTTGGTCCGTACTCCCAATTTAATATGCTATGCAATACAGGGGAAAGCTCCCAGATCTCTGTCCGTAGTCCCAATTTAAATATGCATTTCAGTACAGGGGGAAAGCTCCCGGATCTCGGTCCGTAGTCCCAATTTAAATATGCAAAACAGAAGTAAGTCAATTATGGATTAAGTAAAAAATCCAGGAAAAACAACATATAAGGATAGAGTAAACTACCTAAGCATGATGTGACTAGTAGCAAATATTGAGGAATTCAAGTCAGAACAGGTAGACATGCTTACACTTAGGCTATCTACTCAATTAAGATAGGAAACAGTAATATATGAATGAAAATGAGCGTTTTCATGGGAGAAAAATAGGATTTTAGCAACAATGACCCATGTACGCACTCGTCACCTCGCCTACACGGCGTCCACATAACAAAACCAGTATAAAAATGCCTAAGGGAAGATCCCCAACACAGAATTAGGCAAGCCACTTACCTGGACCGCGCTAATCAACTCAATACCAAGCTCTTGCCACGAGTATCTGACTCCGGGTGGCCCAAATCTATTCAAATCGATTGCGTGGTGTAAATATCACTTCAAGGGAACAAAATAGCTAATTATTTATAAGCTAATTCGCCCAAAAAGTCCCCCGGGCCCACATCTCGGAATCGGATAAAATTTATATTTTCCGGACACCAATTCACTCACGAGTCTAACCATATAAGAATCTCTCAAATCTGAGGTCAAATATCCAATCAAAATTCAATAATCTGGTCGATGGAGTTCATCCCATTTCCCCCATAATTTTCGAAATTAAAGGTTGGATTTAAGATTGGAATCATGGAAATTGATCTATAATGGATAGAAATCACTTACCCAAGTTACCCAGGTGCAAAAGTCTTCAAGAATCGCCCTTCCCGAGCTCTCAAGTTCGAAAATATGGAAAATAGCATAAACCCTCGGATTTGGGGTTTTAATATTCTGCCCAGGCATTTGCCTTATGCGATCGCGTACAATGAGTCGCGATTGCGGAGAGTAATGAAACACGCGCCTGAAATTCCTTCATCGCGATTGCAATTAAAGGTCTGCAATCGCGGACCTTCTGACCCTGCATCAATGTGATCGCGGTGGAGGCCACGCGACCGCATAGAGCAAACACTGCACCTCCCTCAGCCTTAGGATACCTTACGCGATCGCGATCCTGGGCGTGCGATCGCGGAGACTAACTTACCAGAACAATGCTATCGCGACTGGACTTGTGCGATCGCGAAGAAAAATCTCTGACCACCTCAACCTAACACTACGCGATCGCGGACTTATTCACGCGATCGCAGAGAACACTCAACTGCTGCTGTAAAACCAGCAAAACAAGCAAAGGCTTAGGCCAAAAACATGCTCGTTTGGGCACCCGAAAGACACCCGAGGCCCCCGGGACCTCAACCAAACCTACCAACCCACCCTAATACCTCATTCAAACTTGGTCGAGCCTTAAAAACGCATCTCATAACATCAAAATCATCAATTATGCATAGATTCAAGCCTAAGAACTTAGGAAATTTCTAGAATTCACATCCGACACTGAAACACGTCTAAACTCATCCGAATGACCTCAAATTTTTCACACAGGTCATAAACGATATTACGGACCTACTGTCACTTTCGGAAGTCCGTTCCGAGTCTGATATCCAAATCTCACCTATCGGCGAAAATCGTCAAAATTCTAACTTTCGCCAATTCAAGCCTAAATCCACAACCGACCTCGAAAACACATTCCGAGCACGCCCCTAACCCCAAAATTACCCAACGGAGTTAACATAGTCGACATAATTCCATTTTGGATCCGTCTTCACACAACTCTAGCTACGGCTAGATTTCTAAAGTTAAATTCCACATTTATGGACTATGTGTCCAAAATCACCCCGGATTTCAACACTCAATGTTCCGACAAGTTCCAATAACATAAATAGACATAGGAGAAGCGGTAAATAGGGGATCGGGGTGCAAATTCTTTAAACGACCAGTCGGGTCATTACATCCTCCCCCTCTTAAGAAAATCGTTCGTCCTCGAACGAGCATAGAAACATACCTGAAGCTGCGAAAAGATGAGGGTACTGACCCCGCATATCCTGCTCGGTCTCCCAAGTCGCCCCCTCGACTGGCTGACCCCTCTACTGAACCTTTACTGATGCAATATCCTTTGACCTGAGCTTTCTGACCTGCCTGTCCAATATAGCCACATGCTCCTCCACATATGATAGATCCTTGTCCAATTGGACTGAGCTAAAATCCAAGACATGAGTCGGGTCACCGTGATACTTCCGGAGCATGGAGACATGGAACACCGGATGCACCCCTGCTAGGCTGGGAGGCAGGGCTAGCTCATAAGCAACCTCCCAAACACGTCGCAACACCTCAAAAGGGCCAATAAATCTCGGACTCAGCTTGCCTTTCTTCCTGAACCTCATGATGCCCTTCATAGGCGATACCCGAAGCAAAACCCGATCACCATCCATAAATGCCAAGTCACGAACCTTCCGATCCGCATAACTCTTCTGCCTGGACTGAGCTGTGCGAAGTCTCTCCTGAATCACCTTCAACTTGTCCAGGGCATCCTGAAACAAGTCTGTACCCAACAATCGGACCTCGCCCGGATCAAACCATCCCACGGGAGACCTGCACAACCTACCATACAAAGCCTCATACGGTGACATCTGAATGCTGGACTGGGAGCTGTTGTTGTAAGCAAACTTTGCAAGAGGAAAGTATCGATCCCATGACCCTCCAAAGTCCATCACACAGGCACAGAGCATATCCTTGAGTATCTGAATCGTGCGCTCGGACTTCCCGTCCGTCTGAGGGTGAAAACCTATGCTCAACTCTACCCTGGTGCCTAACTCCTGGTGAACGACTCTCCAGAACCGTGAAGTGAACTGTGTACCTTTGTCTGACCTCTGTGATATAAATCTCAACTAACCTCTCCGATGAGTATGTAGTCAGTACTGGAAGGAAATGGGCTGATTTGGTCAGCCGATCCACAATCACCCAAATAGCATCATGCTTCCTCAAAGTCCGAGGAAGTCCAACCACAAAGTCCATGGTGATACACTCCCACTTCCACTCTGGAAGCTCAATCTGCTGAAGTAACCCTCCCGGTCTCTGATGCTCACATTTGACTTGCTGACAGTTGGGACACTTGGCTACAAACTCTGCTATATCCTTCTTCATCCTTTGCCACCAATAGTGTTGTATGAGATCCTGGTACATCTTCGCGGTACCCGAATGGATGGAATACCGCAAACTATGGGCCTCCTCAAGAATGAACTCCCGAAGCCCATCCACGTTGGGCACACATATACGACCCTGCATCCTCATCACCCCGTCATCTCCTATAGTCACATCTCTGGCATCACCCTGCTGGACTCTATCTTGAAGAACCAAAAGGTGGGGATCATCATACTGGTACTCTCTGATGCGGTCATGAAGGGAAGATCGAGCAACCACACAAGCTAATACCCGACAAGGCTCAGAAAGATCTAATCTCACGAACTGACTAGCTAAGGACTGAACATCTAAGGCTAGAGGCCTCTCAGCTGCATGAAGGTATGCCAAACTCCCCAAACTCTCCGCCCGACGACTCAAGGCGTCGGCCACCACATTGGCCTTCCCCGGGTGGTATAATATGGTGATGTCATAGTCCTTTAGCAACTCCAACCACCTGCACTGGCGCAAATTTAGATCCTTCTGCCTGAATATATGCTGCAAACTTCGGTGATCCGTGAATATCTCACAGGGAACACCATATAAAAAGTGATGCCATATCTTCAGGGCGTGAACAATCGCTGTTAACTCGAGATCATGAACAGGGTAGTTTTTCTCATGGACCTTCAACTGCCTGGACGCGTAGGCAATCACCCTAGCGTCCTACATCAACACCGCTCCCAAGACAATCCTCGAAGCATCACAATAAACTGTCTAGGATCCGGAACTGGTAGGCAAAACCAACACAAGAGCTGTAGTCAGGGCTGGCTTGAGCTTCTAAAAGCTCTCCTCACACTCCTCAGTCCATATAAAAGATGCACCCTTCTGGGTTAGTCTTGTCATAGGCGCTGAAATGGATGAAAATCCCTCCACAAAACAGCGATAATACCCAGCCAAACCGAGGAAACTGCGGATCTCAGTAGCTGAGGACGGTCTGGGCCAACTCTGAACCGCCTCCACCTTCTTCGGATCTACCTTGATCCCATCCGAAGACACCACATGGCCAAGGAATTCCATAGAATCAAGCCAAAATTCACACTTAGAAAACTTGGCATACAACTTCTTCTCCCTCAATGTCTGAAGCACGGTCCTCAAGTGCTGCTTATGATCCTCCTGGGACCTAGAATATACCAAAATGTCATCAATGAACACAATGACGAAAGCATCAAGATAAGGCTGAAATATGTTGTGCATCAGGTGCATGAAGGCTGCTGGGGCATTGGCCAACCCAAATGACATAACAAGGAACTCATAGTGGCTATATCTGGTCCTGAAGGTAGTCTTCGGGATATCCGGTTCCCGAATCTTCAACTGATGATAACCAGAACGTAGATCAATCTTGGAGAACACCCAAGCACCTTGTAACTGGTCAAATAGATCATCAATACGAGGCAATGGGTACCTGTTCTTCACTGTTACCTTATTCAGCTGCCGGTAGTCAATACACATACGCATCGAGCCATCCTTTTTCTTCACAAATAATACCGGAGCGCCCCAAGGTGATACACTGGGCCTGATGAATCCCTTCTTAAGCAACTCCTGTAACTGCTCTTTCAACTCCTTCAACTCAGGAGGAGCCACGCGATAAGGAGGAATGGAAATGGGCAACAATTCAATGCCGAAATCAATGTCTCTATCGGGTGGCATACCCGGAAGATCAGCTGGAAATACATCAGAATAGTCTCTGACAACTGGAACTGACTCCACTGTAGGGGTCTCAGTACTAACATCTCTCACATAAGCCAAATATACATCACACCCCTTCCCAACCATCCGTCGAGCCTTAAGAAAATAAATGACTCGGCGGGGAGTATACTCCAAGGAACCTCTCCACTCTAACCTCGGAGATCCTGGCATAGCCAGCGTCACGGTCTTGGCGTGACAATCAAGAATAACAAAATAGGGAGAAAACCAGTCCATACCCAATATAACATCGAAATCTACCATACTGAGTAGTAGCAAATCAGCTCTGATCTCAAAACCACTGATAGTAATCAAACATGACCGATATACACGGTCCACAACAAGAAAATCTCCCACCGGAGTAGAAACATAAATAGGGGAAGTCAAAGAGTCCTGGGCTATCCCTAGATGTGAAGAAAAATAGGAAGACACATATGAATATGTAGAGCCTGGGTCAAATAATACCGATGCATCCCTATGACAAATGGGAACAATAGCTGTAATGACTGAATCTGAAGCAATGGCCTCGGACCGGGAAGGAAGAGCATAGTACCTGGTATGGCCTCCCCTCTAGGGCGACCTCGACCTCCCCGACCTCCACCTCGAGCTGCCTGAGGTGGTGGGGTAGTAGCTGGGGCTGGAAGAATAGCTGGAGGACCTGGTGAAAGACGTGGAGCCTGATAAATCTGAGGGGGTGCACCCTGATAGGTATGAGGTGGTGCGCCCCTCATCTCTCTAGGGTAATATATGATCATATGATGAGGGTCTCCACACTCAAAGCAACCCCTCGGAGGACGTGGCGGCCGCTGCTGACTCTGAACTGGCCTGCTGGGCTGGCCAGTGATAGCACCTCGAGCAGGAGACACCTGAGATACTGGGGGTGCGTAATAAGGCTCCTAAGGTCTAGGAGGAGCTGGAATACTGCTGACTGCTGGGAGAGCTGAATGAACAAGGAGACTCATAAAACCCCTACCATAGCGTGCTGCTGGTGCACGAGCTCCTGAAAAATGACCAGTCTCTCGAGACCTCTTGGCCTCTCTCTCCTCCCTGTCCCGGGCTAACATAGTCTCAATCCTGTAGGCAATACTCACGGCCTGCTGGTAAGTAATATCGGTCTCCAGCTCTCTGGCCATGCTGGTCCGAATACTGGGGTGGAGTCCCTCAATAAAGTGCCGAACACTCTCTCTAATAGTGACAACCAAAGCTGGTGCATGGCGAGCCAAATCGCTGAAACGGACTGCATACTCTGACACAGTCATGGAACCCTAGCGTAACTGCTCAAACTCCGCACGCCAAGCATCCCTGAAGCTCTGAGGGAAAAACTCAAGTAAGAACATCTCAAAAAACTGAGCCCAAGTAAGTGAAGCTGCCTCGTCTAGGCTACTAAGATCAAAAGCACGCCACCACTGATAAGCTTCTCCCCTCAACTAGAAAGCAGTGAAAGAAGTCCCACTCGTCTCTACAATACCCATAGTGCGGAGAATGCGATGACACCCCTTAAGAAAACCCAGGGCGTCATCCAAAGCTAGTCCGCTGAACTCAGGTGGGTGGTACTTCTTGTACCTCTCAAGTCAGAGCTGCTCTGCCTCAGAACAACTATCCTAGTCTCATGCTGAGCTGGAGCTGCTGGGGGCATAGGAATATACTTTGGGACCTGTCCAATATGAGCTCTCTGCTCAGGAGTACGGGCCGCGGGAGTCTGTGTCCCTCCTCCAACCTGGGATGTAGTTTGAGCTATCGGGAGTAGACCCGCCTGAGACAGAGTACTGAAGGCACTCAAGAACTGGGCCAATGTCTCATGGAGGTCTGAAAAAATAGTAGGGACCTCCTGTGCCCCTCCAATTGTAGCTGCTGAGGGCTCCTCTGCCTCTGCTCTAGCCGGTGCTCGGGCTGCATTGCGCGCTTGTCCCTTGCCCCGGCCCCTACCTCTGGTGGCTCTGACTGGGGGCTCGGGTGCCTGGTCATCAGTACATCCGGTACGGGTACGAACCATCTGCAAGCAAGAATAGAATAGAGTTTACAATTTGATGACAGCAACTAGCACAATAAGGAATTCCAAAGGATTTGATTGTTCTTAACAGTTACATAGCCTCTCGAAGATAGATACGGACGTCTCCGCACCGATCCGCGGGACTCTAATACGGCTTGTGACTTGTGACTCCTATGAACCTAGACGCTCTGATACCAACTTGTCATGACCCAATTTACCCTCCGAAACGTATCGTGATGGAACCAAGTCCCTATGACTAGGTAAGCCTAAAATTAGCAAAAATGACAGAATCAATAAAATAAAGGCTGAGAAGATATCAAGTAGATGTAACGTCGCTGCTCAGCATATACATTTATACCTCCCAAAAGCCATATGTCACCATAGTCACAAGCTCTTTACTAAATGCATCTCTATACAATGAAACATCGAAAAAATATACAAGTCTTCTATGCCTATAATAGAGTACAAGGGGACTCATGGGATTCTGTGGACGCGGCAGAACTACCTCGCGGTCTCCTCGATGCTAGTACATGATTCCGAACCACGAAACTAGGTGCTGGTACCTGGATCTGCACATGGGGAAAACATGCGCAGGAAAGGGCATGAGTACTCCATATTCGGTACTCCGTAAGTGCCAAGCCTAACCCCAGTCAAGTAGTGACGAGGTCAGGTTGAGCCCCTACTGACTTTGTAAGAACAAGTCAATATAAAATTTTAAGACAATGAAATACAGATAAGCAATGAAAACACGATTAACAAAGACGGAAAGGTTTAATAACAGAAAGAGAGCCCTCGGCTCAGCACAACATATATCTCAACAGTAAATGTGCAATGCAATACACGGGGAAAGCTCCCGGATCTCGGTCCGTAGTCCCAATTTAAATATGCTATGCAGTACAGGGGAAAGCTCCTGGATCTCTATCCGTAGTCCCAATTTAAATATGCATTTCAGTACAGGGGGAAAGCTCTCGGATCTCGGTTCGTAGTCCCAATTTAAATATGAAATGAAGTACAAGGGGAAAGCTCCCGGATCTTGGTCCGTAGTCCCAATTTAAATATGCAAAATAGAAGTATGTCAATTATGGCTTAAGTAAACAATCCAGGAAAAACAACAGGTAAGGATAGTGTAAAACTACCTAAGCATGATGTGACTAGTAGCAAATAAGAGGAATTCAAGTCAGAACAGGTAGGCATGCTTACACTTAGGCTATCTACTCAATTAAGATAGGAAACAGTAATATATGAATGAAAATGAGCGTTTTCGTGGGAGAAAAATAGGATTTTAGCAACAATGACCCGTGTACGCACTCGTCACCTCGCGTACACGACGTCTACATAACAAAATAAGTATAAAAATGCCTAAGGGAAGATCCCCAAAACATAATTAGGCAAGCCACTTACCTGGACTGCACTAATCAACTCAATACCAAGCTCTTGCCACGAGTATTTGACTTCGGGTGGCCCAAATCTATTCAAATCGATTGAGGTCAAATACCCAATCAAAACTCACGGAATCGGGTAAAATTTATATTTTCTGGACAACCATTCACTCACGAGTCTAACTATATAAGAATCTCTCAAATGAGGTCAAGTACCCAATCAAAACTCAATAATTCGGTCTATGAAGTTCATCCCATTTTTTCCATAATTTTCGAAATTAAAGGTTGGATTTAAGATTGGAATCATGGAAATTGATCTATAATGGATAGAAATCACTTACCCAAGTTACCCAGGTGCAAAAGTCTTCAAGAATATCCCTTCCCGAGCTCTCAAGTTCGAAAATATGGAAAATAGCATAAACCCTCGAATTTGGGGTTTTAATATTATGCCCAGGCATTTGCCTTATGCGATCGCGTACAATGAGTCGCGATCGCAGAGAGTAATGAAACACGCGCCTGAAATTCCTTCATCGCGATCGCGATTAAAGGTCCGCGATCGCAGACCTTCTGACCCTACAATAATGCGATCGCGGTGGAGGCCACGCGACCGCATATAGCAAACACTGCACCTCCCTCAGCCTTAGGATACCTTACGCGATCGCGATCCTGGGCGTGCGATCGCGAAGACTAACTGACCAGAACAATACTATCAAGGTTGGACTTGTGCGATCGTGAAGCACAATCTTTGAACACCTCAACCTAACACTACGCGATCGCGGACTTATTCACGCGATTGCAGAGAACACTCAACTGCTGCTGTAAAACCAGCAAAACCAACAAAGGCTTAGGCCAAAAACATGCCCGTTTGGGCACCCGAAAGACACCCGAGGCCCTCGGGACCTCAACCAAACCTACCAACCAACCCTAATACCTCATTCAAACTTGTTCGAGACTTAAAAACATATCTCATAACATCAAAATCATCAATTATGCATAGATTCAAGCCTAAGAACTTAGGAAATTTCTAGAATTCACATCCGACGCCGAAACACGTCTAAACTCATCCGAATGACCTCAAATTTTGCACACAGGTCATAAACGACATTATGGACCTACTGTCGCTTTCGGAAGTCCGTTCCGAGTCCGATATCCAAATCTCACCTATCGGCCGAAATCATCGAAATTCTAACTTTCGCCAATTCAAGCCTAAATCCACAACCGACCTCGAAAACACATTCCGAGCATGCCCCTAACCTCGAAATCACCCAACGGAGCTAACAAAGTTGATAAAATTCCATTTCGGATCCGTCTTCACACAGCTCTAGCTACGACCAGATTTCTAAAGCTAAATTCCACATTTATGGACTATGAGTCTAAAATCACCCCGAATTTCAACACTCAACGCTCTGACAAGTTCGAATAACATAAATAGACATGAGAGAAGTGGTAAATAGGGGTTCGGGATGAAAATTCTTAAAATGACCGGCCGGGTCGTTACATAAATGAGCAGCTTAATGAGTTGCTTGAGAAATGGTTCATTAGACCAAGTGTGTCACCTTGGGGCAGACCAATGTTGTTGTGAAGAAGAAGGATAGGAATATGCGTATGTGTATTGATTACCTCCAGTTGAACAAAGGCACCATCAAGAACAAGTACCCGTTGCCATGCATTGATGACTTGTTTGACCAGTTGCAGGTTGCTAGTGTATTATCTGAGATCGACTTGAGATTTGGGTATCATCAATTGAATATTTGTTCTTTGGATATTCCGAAGATGACTTTCCGGACTAGATATGGCTACTATGAGTTTTTAGTGATGTCCTTCGGCTTGACTAAAGCCCCGGTGGCGTTTATGGTTTTGATAAACCGAGTGTTCAAGCCATATCTTTACTCATATGTCAGTGTCTTCATTGATTACATATTGATCTACTCGTGTAATATGGATGAGCACGAGCAGCATTTGAGGTTGGTGATTCAGACCTTGTGGGAACAGAAGCTTTATGTTAAGTTCCCCACGTGCGAGTTCTGGTTGGATTCCGTGGCTTTCTTGGGGCATGTTGTGTCAGGTGAGGGTATAAAGGTGGATCCTAGGAAGATTGAGGCAGTCCAGGGTTGGCCTCATCCTACCACAACGACCAAGATCATGATTTTCTTAGGGTTAGCAGGTTATTATCGTCGGTTCATGGAGGGTTTCTCATCTATTGCAGCGCCCTTGACTTGATAAACCAGAAAAGTGCTCCATTTAGATGGTCCAATGATTCCAAGGAGATCTTTTAGAAGCTCAAGACTGCCTTGACCTCAGCACCAGTGTTAGTGCTGCCTTCCGATTCAGGGATGTATACCGCGTATTGCAACGCTTTGTGAATTGGCTTGGGTTGTGTATTGATGCAGGAGGGAAAAGTTATTGCATATGCTTCACGTCAACTGAATCCCTACTAGAAGAATTACCCCGTGCATGATTTGGAGTTGGCCGTGATAGTTCATGCTGCCAAAATCTAAAGGCATTATCTCTAGGAGGTGTCCTATGAGGTTTACACCGATCATCGCAGCTTGCGAAATTTGTTTAAGCAGAGGGACCTTAATTTGAGGAAGTGCAGGTGGCTTGGGTTACTGAAGGAATATGATATTACCATCCTTTACCATCCGGTCAAGGCGAATGTGGTCGCGTATGCCTTGAGCAGAAAGGCAGAGAGTATGGGTGGTTTGTCATTCATTTCGGTAGAGGAGAGGCCATTGGCTTTGGACATTCATTCCTTAGCGAACATACTTGTAAGGTTGGATATTTAGATCCAGTCGAGTTCTTGCACGTGTTGTGTCTCAGTCTTTATTACTTGAGCGGATCAAGTCTCGTCAGTACAATGATCCATACTTAATGGTTCTCAGAGAGACGGCACTACAGGGTGGTGCCAAGGAGGTTACTATCGGGGAGGATGGTGTTCTGCGACTCCAGGGTCGCCTACATTTTCCTAATATTGCTGGATTGAGGGAGAAAATTCTAGAGGAGACGTACAAAGTTTTCAGTATTTTATTCATCCAGGTGCTATGAAGATGTATCGCGATTTGAGGCAACATTATTGGTGGTGGCAGATGAAGAAGGACATAGTTGAGTATGTAGCGAGATATCTAAATTGCCAGCAGGTCAAGTATGAGCACTAGAGGCTAGGTTATCTACTCCAGCAGATGGTTATACCAGAGTGGAAGTGGGAACACATCACTATGGACTTCGTAGTTGGGTAACCGTGGATGTTGAGGAAGTTTGATGCCATTTGGGTCATTGTCGACAGGCTGACCAAGTCGGCACACTTTATTCTGGTGGTGATTACTTAGTCCTCAAGGAGGTTGGCTCGGATTTACATTCAGAAGATTATCCGGTTGCATGGTGTGCCTGTTTCCATCATATCATATAGAGGCCCTCAGTTCACTTTGCATTTCTGGAGGGTAGTACAGAGCGAGTTGGGTACCAAGGTAGAGCTCGGCTTAGCCTTTCCTCCGCAGACTGACGAACAGTCGGAGCAGGCAATTCAGATTCTAAAGGATATGCTCAGAGCATGTGTCATCAACTTTGGAGGGTAGTGGGATAGATTCTTGCCCTTGGCCGAATTTGCTTTCAATAACAATTAGCAGTCCAACGTCGAGATGTCTCCATTTGAGGCTTTATATGGTCGGCAATGTCGTTCGTCTATCAGATGGTTTGAGCCCGACGAGGCTAAGTTTACGGTACTGATTTAGTGAGGGATGCCTTGGAGAAGGTAAAGTTGATTCAGGAGCGGCTTCGCACAACAGAGTCTAGATAGAATAGCTACACGGATCAGAAGGCGCATGTTTTATCATTTATGATAGGCGAGATGCTTCTCTTGAAAGTCTCGCTGATGAGGGGCATCATGAGGTTTGGGAAGAAGGGCAAGTTGAGCCCAAGATTTATTGGCCCATTTGAGGTGCTGAGGCAAGTTGGGGGAGTTGCTCATAAGCTTTCTTTGCCTCCCAGTATATCAGGATTTCATCCGTTCTTCCACGTGTCTATGATCCAGAGGTACCATGCTGACAGGTCGCATGTGTTAGATTAAAACACGGTTCAACTAGATGAGAGTCTGGGTTATGAGGAGGAGCCAGTTGCCATTGTTGATAGGTAGGTTCACCAGTTGAGGTTCAAGAAGATGTATATGGTAAAATTCCAGTGGAGGGGTCAACCAGTCAAGGAAGTGAATTGGGAGGCTGAGGAGGACATGAGGAGCAGATATTCGTACTTATTCAGCACTCTAGGCATGATTTTAGACCCGTTCGAGGACAAATATTTGTTTAAGAGGTGGAGAATGTAACGATCCGACCGATCGTTTGTCCTTATGGATCCCCGTTCCCTTAAGTAAGACTCCCTATATGTCCTTTTACCATTTTATGACTTGAGGGGATGGGTGGTTTAAGTTTAGAAGGGTTCAGGTTGAAATCGGAACACTTAGTTCCTTAATAGTGGCCTAAGGTGGTCAAGTTTGACTTGACTCAACATTTTTAGTAAACGACCTCAGAACCAAAATTTGAAGGTTCCAATAGGTTTGTATGATGATCTCGGACTTGGACGTGTGTCCGGATCGAGTTTCAGGTAACCCAGGAGCGTTTCAGCACTTAATTGGAAAGGTGGTTCATTGAAGGTTTTCTAGTTCTTTAAATTTGGTTTGGAGTAGACATTGGTGTTATCGAGGTCCGTTTGGGATTCCAAGCCTGATAATAGTTCTGTATGGTGATTTATTACTTGTACGCAAAATTTGGTATTATTCCGAGTAGTCTAACCATGATTCGACGCATTCAGAGCTAATTGAAAAGTTTGAAGTTCATAAGTTGATTCAAGTTGTTTCTTCGGTGTGATTCTTGATTTCGATGTTGTTTTACGTGTTTCGAGAGTTCGAGCAGGTCCGTGTTATGTTTATGGGATTTTTGGTGTGATTGGTCAGGGTCTCGGGTGGCTCGGGTAAATTTTGGACCGCCCGGAGCTAAGTCTAAAAAGCTGATAATGCTGGTTCTAGTTTCCTTTTTCGCGAATGCGGAGGTGGATTCGCATTCGCGAAGAAGGAATTTGGGGACTTGGCATTTTTCCCTTCACATTCGCGTACATGGGCCACGCTCGCGAAGGTCTGGGACTGGTAGCCTTCGCGTTCGCGTATTAAGGCCCACGTTCGCGTAGAACAAGGGTCAGTTACACTTTCTCTTCGCGTTCACGAAAGGCTGACTGCGTTCGCGAAGCTCAGGATGGGAAAGAGCCTTGGAGATAGCGAGACAGCTCTCGCGTTCGTGAAGAAGAGCTTCACTGTGTGGGCCAATTATTCCTTTGCGATCGCGAGACTTCTTCTGCGACCACGAAGAAGAAATCACTGGGCATAACTGATTTTTAATGCGGGACTTGGTCTCTTTTCTCTCATTTCCCACTTGTACTTGGGAAATTTTGAGAGCAATTTGTGGGGGATATTCATCAACATCAAGATGTAAGTGAACCCTATCAATGCTTTAGCTTAATACACGGATTATGGGTAGATTTAGCATGAAATTAAGGGAAAAATTGTGAGATTTTGTTAGAACCTAGGGTTTGGTAAAAATAAGATTTGAACACGAAATATGTTATTTAATTGGGAAAAATTATATATCTGAGTTCGTGAGTTCATGGCTAACATTTTATATTCGAAAATTTCTTCAATCCGGGAACGAAGGCCCGAGAGTAAATTTTAGGAATCTTCCAAAATGGGGTTGGGCAATTACCCTAATAGCTAAATTATGAACTTTTGAGCATATATTTATTAGTTTATACGACTTTTGGTTAGTTTCAGAGTCCTCGGCGTCATTTGAGGAGTTCTAGTGAGGTTGAAGAGCCGGATTCAGGACTTGGCACCGCGGTAAGTCTCTTGCCGAACCTTGTAAGAGGGAACTTATCCCTTAGGTGTATTATGGTTGTGTGCTAATTTTTGTGGGGAGATATTTACACACGAGGTGACGAGAGTCCATACGTAGCTATATCTCATGATATGTCCGGGTAGACTTAGATTCACATCATGCCTTTAATTGTACTGTTTATGCCTATCATGTGTATTAATTGTCTTGATTAGGACCGAGACTGAGGATTTAAATTAGAGATATCGACTTAGTTTGTTGCTTTAGAAAAATTTGAAATTACTTGATAAAGTATACATCCGTGTCTTCTCATCTCGCAAGTGCTTTCGCGAGCGAGGTAAATTTCTCTACTCTTATGGAATCGGGCCATTCGCCTCAACAGTGATATAAATTGCTCTTAGAGGATCAGGCCGTTTGCATCGGCATGATGATAACATTACTCTTATGGGATCAGGCCTCTTACCTCGGCATGATGGTAACACTACTCTTATGGGATCAGACCGTTCGCCTCAACAGTACTGAGTACCACTATTCCTATGGGATCGGGTTGTTCGCCTTGGCAGCTGCGTGCTTAATAACTAGAACTGGATTTGGTTTGATAATTATTGAGTTAGCGCCTTCAAGGGCGATTATGACGTGTTTAGTGATTTGATTAAGACTCATGTGTGGACTTACTGTAGTTACTTTTATTTGCTTCACTGCTACTTTTTGTACACTTTCCATGTCTACTTTATGTATTTATATTGTTATTTGACCTCTATTAAGTGTCAAGTCGACCCCTCGTGTAACGACCCAACCATTTATTTTTGAGTGTTGTAGCCCCGTTTCCCCATCTATTGCTCATTTTATGCTTAATTGTTGTTATGTGACTTGTCGGGGTAGTTGATTCGGTTTCGGAGATGTTTCATAATGTGATGAGACACTTAGTCTCAAGGTAGGAAGCTTAAGTTGAAAAGGTTGACCAGATGTTGACCTATGTGTAAACGACCCCGTAATGGAGTTTTGATGGTTCTGATAGCTCCATATGGTGATTTTTGACTTACGAGTGGGTCCGGATAGTGATTTGGAGGTCCGTAGTTGAATTAGACTTGAAATGATGAAAGTTGGATAATTTGAAGCTTTAGAAATTTAGAGGTTTGACCGAGAGTTGACTTTGTGGTTATCAGGCTCGGATTTTGGTTTTGGGAGTTGGAGAAGGTTCGTTGTGTCATTATGACTTGTATGCAAAATTTGAGGTCAATCGGACTTGATTTGATAGATTTCAACGTCAAATGTAGAAGTTGGAAGTTCATAAATTCATTAGGCTTGAATCGATGCGTTTTTCATGATTTTAGCATTGTTTGATGTGATTTGACGCTTCGAGCGAGTTCATATGATGATTTAGGACTTTTTGGTATGTTTGGCTGAGGTTCTGGGTCCTCTCTTGGATTTCTGATGGTTAACGGAGTGAAAATTGGACATGGAAACTTATGATTCGAGTTGTGACATTTTATTTGGTTTATGAGATCCTTTGGTTGTCTAAAACCTGTTTCAATATATTCTAGATTTGAAAGTGTTGGAAATTTCTGGGTTGTCAGCTTGCCTAGTATCATGATAGGCGCCATCAGGACATGTTGGATTTTCAGTCGTGACAAGTTGGTATCAGAACCTAGGATACATAGGTCTGACGAGTCATGAGAAGGTTTAGTATAGTCTTGCAGATTGGTATGGAGACGTCTGTACTTATCTTTGAGAGGCTGTCGAACCCTTAGGAAAACTTCACATTCTTGTATTCTTGTCATGCGAATTTGTTAATTCCGGGAACTAAACTTCTGTTATTCTATTCTCTCATAGATGGTGAGGACACGTGCTACCAAACCAGACGTATAGCCACCAGTACCGCCGGCTAGGACCACGAGAGGTCAGGGTCGCGGTAGGGGGAGCGGTAGGGGCAAAGGCGCTTCTCGTAAAGCATAAAGAGCAGCACCTGGAGATCCACCAGTTGCTCCAACTTAGGAGCATGTTCCAGATGTGGTTGAGCCAGTGGGGCCAGCTCAGGCACCAGCTGTGCCCATTGTGATTCTAGACCTTCAGGAGGCTTTGGCTCAGATATTGACAGTCTGTACTAGCCTTGCTCAGGCGGTTTCTGTTCAGACCGCGCCAACCACTTTTTGGGCAAGGGGAGGTACTTAGACTCCCGCCGCCCGTACTCCAGGGCAGGCGATGCAGGGACTTCTATCACCGGGGGTACTACCAGCCCGGTCGGTTGCAGTTTCTCAGACCTAGGTGGTCTCGTTATGAGTGATGATGAGTAGAAGTGACTTGATATATTTGGGAGATTTCAGCCTCCATCATTCAGTGGGGCTGAGTTAGACGATTCCCAAGACTTCTTGGAGATGTGCTAGCAGATTCTTCATACAACGCGTATTCTGGAGATCAGTGGGGTCTCATTTACTACTTTTCAATTTACTAGGGCTGCCTTCAGATAGTGGGAGGCCTATGAGAGGAGCAGGCCAGTTGGTGCTACGCCACTTTCATGGAACGAGTTCTCCGTTCACTTCTTGGAGAGGTTTGTGCCACAGACCCACAGGGAGGAGCTGCAGATGCAGTTCGAGCAGCTATATCAGGAGGGCATGTCTGTGACCTAATATGAGATGAGATTTTCAGAGTTGTTCGTCACGCAGTTTGGTTGGTTCCCACTGAAAGGGAGAGGATTATGAGGTTCATTGATGGTCTCACTTTTCAGTTGCATTTTACTATGTCTCGGGAGAGTGTATCTGGTTCTCCCTTTGGCGAGGTGGTTGATATTGCTCGGTTGCTAGAGATGGTCCATAGTCAGGAGCGTGAGGAGAGGGAGGCCAAGAGGCCTCGTGGATCGGGTGATTTTAATGGTGTTTCCTCTGGGGGTCAGTTCTACCACAACAAGGTCGTCTTTATACGCACGCTCAGATGGCTCGTCTAGTTTATCGTGGTGCATCGGCTAGCCATGGTTCGTACAGTGCTCGTCAGGGTCAGTCATCTCTCAGTGCTCTTCCAAGTCAAAGTTCATCTCGTGCTCCATCGGTTCATGATTCATTTGTGCCAGGTCCTTCTAGCAGTTATTCTAGTACTCAGGGCCCGATGCAGTCCCCACCACCACGACCAGGAAGTTGCTTCAAATGCAGGGAGTTTGGGCATATGTGGAGATAGTGTCCTCTTTCCCAGGGAGGTCCAGTTTAGCAGAAGGGTCAGGCTATGACTCCTGCACCAGTTACTTCACCACCCACCCACGCAGCTCGAGGTGGGGCCTACACAGCTAGAGGTTGCCCTATAGGGAGAGGTCGATCAGGTGGTGGTCAGGCCCGATTCTATTTTTTTCCTGCCAGATCAGATACCATTGTTTCACACACAGTGATCACATGTATTGTCTCAGTATACCACATGGATGCTTCTGTATTATTTGACCCTGGTTCCACTTATTCTTATGTATCATCATATTTTGCTCGTTATCTGGATATACCCCGTGAGTCCTTAGTTTCAATTGTTCATGTATCTGGGCGATACTATTATTGTGGACAGTGTATATCGGTCGTGTGTAGTGACTATTGGGGGATTGAAGACCAGAGTTGACCTCATATTACTTGGTATGGTTGATTTCGACATGATCTTGGGTATGGATTGGGTGTCTCCATGTCATGCTATTCTGGACTGTACGCTAAGACCATGACGTTGGTGATGCCGGGATTGCCAAGGATCGAGTGGAGAGGTTCTCTAGATATGTTTCCCAGCATGGTGATTTCTTATTTAAAGGCCCGATGTATGGTTGGGAAGGGGTGTCTGTCGTATTTGGCCTTTGTAAGGGATGTGGATGTTGATACCCTTACTATTGATTGTGTTCCGGTGGTGCGAGACTCTCTGGATGTGTTTCCTACAGACCTGCTGGGCATGCCGCTCAACAAGGATATTGACTTTGGTATTGACTTGGTGCCGGGCACTCACCCCATTTTTATCCCTCCGTACCGTATGGAACTAGCTGAGTTGAAGGAATTGAAAGAGCAGCTTCAGGAACTTCTTGGTAAGAGGTTTATTAGGCCTAGTGTGTCTCCTTGGGGTGCACCATTCGATTTATGAAGAAGAAGGATAGTACTATGCGGTTGTGCATCGACTATAGACAGTTGAACAAAGTTACAATCAAGAACAAGTATCCTTTGCTGCATATTGATGATCTATTTGACCAGCTTCATGGAGTGAGGGTGTTCTTCAAGATTGATTTGAGGTCTAGATATCACCAGTTGAAGATTTGTGACTCGGATATTCTAAAAACTGCATTCAGGACCCATTATGGTCACTATGCGTTCCTTGTGATGTCTTTTGGGCTGACCGACGCCCTAGAAACATTCATGCACTTAATGAACAATGTATTTCAGCCATATCTCGACCCGTTTGTCATAGTATTCATTGATGATATCCTGGTGTATCACGTAGCAAGGAGGAGCATGCCCAACATTTGAGGATTGTATTACAACGACTGAGGGTGGAGAAGCTATATGTTAGGTTCTCTAAGTGTGAGTTTTGGCTTAATTCGGTGGCGTTCTTAGGGCATGTGGTGTCCAGTGAGGGGATTAAGGTGGATCCAAAGAAGATTGAGGCGGTTCAAAGTTCGCCCAGACTGTCCTCAGCTACTGAGATTCGGAGCTTTCTCGGCTTGGCCGGTTATTATCGTCGCTTTGTGGAAGATTTTTCGTCTATTGTAGTGCCCTTGACCAAATTTACCCAAGAGGGTTCTCCTTTTAGATGTTCGATTGGGTGTGAGGAGCGCTTTCAGAAGCTCAAGACTGCCTTGACCACAACTCCAAATTCTAGTTTTGCCTTCAGCCTTTGGCTCTTATACAATGTATTGTGATGCTTCTCGCATTGGTATTGGGTGTGTCTTGATATAGGAGGGTAGAGTGACTTCTTATGCTTCGCATTAGTTGAATCCCCATGAGAAGAACTACCATGTTCATGATTTGGAGTTGGATGCCATTATCTATGCATTGAATATTTGGAGCATTACCTCTACAGTGTGTCTTGTGAGGTATTTACGGATCACCGGAATCTCCAACACTTGTTCAGATAGAAGGATCTAAATTTGAGGCAGCAGAGATGGTTGAAGCTGCTAAAGGACTATGATATTACCATTCTGTATCATCCCGGGAAGGCCAATGTGGTGGTTGATGCCTTGAGTAAAAAGGCGGCGAGTATGGGTAGCCTTGTATTATTGTTGGTGAGAGACCGCTTGCAGTCGATGTTCAGGCCTTGGCTAACCAGTTCGTGAGATTAGATGTTCCGGAGCCCATCCGGGTTCTAGCTTGTGTCGTTTCTCGATCTTCCTTATATGATCGCATAAGAGAGAGCCAATATGATGATCCCTATTTTCTTGTCCTTAAGGACATGGTTCAGCACGATGATGCCAAGGACATTATTATTGGGGATGATGGGGTGTTAAGGATGCAGGGTCAAATTTGGGTGCCTAATGTAGGTGGGCTATGTGAGTTGATTCTTGAGGAGGCCCACAGTTCGCGGTATTTCATTCATTCGGGTGCCGCGAAGATGTACTAGGACTTGAGGTAGCACAGTTGGTGGAGGAGGATCAAGAAGGATATAGTGGGTTTGTAGACCGGTGCCTAAACTGTCAGCAAGTGAAGTATGAGCATCAAAGACCAGGTGGATTACTTTAGTGGCTTAAGATTCCTGAATGGAAATGGGAGCGTATCACCATGGATTTTGTAGTTGCGCTCCCACGAACTTAGAGAAAGTTTGATGCTATTTGGGTGATTGTGGATCGGTTGACCAAGTCTGCCACTTCACTCCAGTTGGGACTACTTATTCTTCGGAGTGGTTGGCTGAGATTTACATCCGCGAGATTGTTTGCCTTCACGGTGTGCTAGTGTCCATCATTTCAGATCGAGGCACACAATGTACATTGCAGTTTTGGAGAGTGGTGTAACGAGAGCTGGGCACCCAGGTCGAGTTGAGTACAACATTCCACCCTCAGACGGACAGACAGTCTGAGAGCATTATTCAGATATTGGAGGATATGCAACGCACTTGTGTCATATTTCAAGGGTTCTTTGGATCAAATCCTGTCGCTCGCGGAGTTTTCCTACAACAAAAACTACCAATCGAGCATTCAGATGGCTTCATATGAGGCTTTGTATGGGAGACGATGTCGATCTCCGGTAGGGCGGTTTGAGCCGGGTGAGGCGATTCAGGATCGGCTTCGCACAATGCAGTTTAGACAGAAGAGTTACAATAATAAGAAGGTTCGTGATGTTGCTTACATGGTTGGGGAGAAGGTACTGCTCAAGGTTTCACTCATGAAGGATGTTATGAGATTCGGGAAGAAGGTCAAGTTGATCCCTCGGTATAATGGCCAGTTTGAGGCGCTACAGAGGATTGGAGAGGTGGCTTACAAGCTTGCCTTTCCACCTAGTCTGTCGAGTGTTCATCCAGTGTTTCATGTTTCTATGATCTGGAAGTATGTCGGCGATCTGTCTCATGTTTTGGATTTCAACACGGTTTAGTTGGATGGTGATTTGACTTATGATATGGAGCCAGTGGCCATTTTGGTATGGTAGGTTTGAAAGTTGAGTTCAAAAGACATAGATTTAGTGAAGGTGCAGTGGAGAGGTCAGCCAGTTGAGGAGGCTACTTGGGAGTCCAAGCGGGAGATGCAGAGCAGTTATCCATGCCTATTTTAGACTTCAGGCATGCTTCTAGACCTGTTTGAGGACGAACGTTTGTTTAAGAGCGTGAGGATGTAACGACCCGGGCGGTCATTTTTGAGGGGTGTAGCCCCGTTCTCCCATCTACTGCTCATTTTATGCTTAATTTTTGTTATGTGACTTTTCGGTGTAGTTGATTCGGTTCGGGGATGTTTCGGAATGTGATGAGACACTTAGTCTCAAGGTAGGAAGCTTAAGTTGAAAAGGTTGACCAAATATTGACGTATGTGTAAAGGACTATGGAATGGAGAATTCATGGTTCTGATAGCTCCGTAGAGTGATTTTGGACTTAGGAGTGGGTCCAGATAGCGAATTCGAGGTCCGTAGTTGAATTAGGCTTCAAATGGCGGAAGTTGGATAATTTGAAGCTTTGGATATTTAGAGGTTTGACTGAGAGTTGGCTTTGTGGTTATCGGGCTCAAATTTTGGTTCTAGGAGTTGGAGTAGGTCAGTTGTGTCATTTATGACTTGTGTGCAAAATTTGAGGTTAACCAGACTTGATTTGATGGGTATCGACATCAAATGTAGAAGTTAGAAGTTCATAAGTTCATTAGGATTGAATCGATGTGCGATTAGTGATTCTAGCATTGTTTGATGTTATTTGATGCTTCGAGCGAGTTTGTATGATGTTTTAGGACTTGTTGGTATGTTTGGTTGAGGTACTGGGGACCTCGGGTGGATTTCGGATGGTTAATAGAGTGAAAATTGGACTTGGAAGAAAGCTGGAGATTGCTGGTGTCCAGTTATAGTTTCCTTCTATGCGATCTCATGGGTAGGTACGCGATCACAAAGTATTGTTTGGGGAAGCTGGGGATTTTACTATATGCGTTCGCGAGCTGGAGTATGCGATCGCATTGGTTGACCAGGCAGAGCATCGGGAACGCGTGGGCGTAGCTGCATTCGCAAAGAGGAAAAGAGGCAAGAGATGGGTAACGTGCGTTACTCTATGCGAACGCGTGAGTGGTTGTGTGATCACGTAAGTCTGAGGGCCAGTGCATCGCGTTCGAGTGGAGGTTTCCGCATTCGCGTAAGGTTAATTCGTGGGGCAGCATAGTTATGCTTCGTGATTGCGAAGCATGTTCCGCGATCACGATGAAGGACATCTGGGTAGAACTTAAGTATTTCAAAAATGAGGGTTTGAGTTCATATCACAAATTTGATTTTGGGAGCTCGGTTGGAGGAGATTCTTGGAGAGATTTTCAAGGGAGTGATTGGGGTAAGTGATTCTAACTTAGTTTGGTTAAATTCCATGATTATATCCTTGATTTCATCATTTAGTTAGTAATTTGGGTTGGAAAATTGGGGAAAAATGGAGAAAACTTCTTAGGCCGAATTTTGGGGATTTGAGTGAGATTTTGGTATAGTTGGACTCGTGGTTGAGTGGGTGTTCGAATTTTGTAACTTTCATCGGATTTCGAGACGTGATCCCGGGGGTTGACTTTTGAGTTGACTTTTGATTAAGAACTTAGCATTTTCATATGGAATTAATTCCTTTAGCTCGTGTTGATTGTATCGAATTGTTTGTGGCTAGATTCGAGGCATTTGGGGACTGATTCGCGAGGCAAGGGCTTACTAGAGTAGAGACTTGCACGGTTTGAGGTAAGTAACACTTCTAAACTTGGTTCTGAGGGTATGAAACCCCAAATTACGTGTTATGTGATTGGTGTTGAGGTGACGTACATGCTAGGTGACGGGAGTGTGGGTGTGCATCGTAGGAATTGTGACTTGGTCAATTCCATGGAACTGTATAGTTGAATAATCTTGTTGTTATCCGTATATTCTCCATGTGTTAGAGAAATTGAGCTGCAAGTCATGTTAGAAATCATGCTTAGGCTATATGTTGGTACTGGTGAGACCCACATAGGTCGCATTACATGTTGAATTAATTGCTTATTTGAAATCACGCATTTAGTCACAACTATTATTTGCATATCATATCTCAATCTTTATTTCTATTTATTTATACAGTATATCATCATCGTTCGAGCTAATTATCATGATTTTTGTGAGCCCGATAGACTGGAGAGATTGATGACTGAGTGAAGCCGAGGGCCTGATTGTGAGGATATTATGGGATCCGACTGTACGCCGCAACCGTTTATTTGATTCATGCCATGATTGGCTTATTATAGCGCTTGGGATGGAATTAACCCTCCGGGGTCTGCACAACCACAGTGAGTGCATGTACCTACTGAGTGTGAGTGCGAGTGCCGAGCGATTGGGAGGATTGAGTGGCTGTGAGGATGGAGTGACCCTGAAGAATGAGTGACTGTGAGGATGTAGTGAATGGGAGGACTGAGTGACTGATACTCCGAGAGTATGCATATGATTTCATTACTGTCGTTATACTTCAGTTGGCATATATAACTGTCATGTAGATACCGAGCTGTACCATATCTTGTTTCAATTGAATTTGACATTATTTACTTGTTTGTGCTTTAACTGTTAAACTTGAAAGCATGCCTACATTTTCGTATTGTAACCCTGTAATTTAATTATACCTGTGAAGCTTGTCACTACTTTCAGCCCAATAGTTAGACTTGTTACTTACTGAGTTGGTTGTACTCACGCTACACCCTGCATTTCATGTGCAAATCCAGGTGTATCCGGTCACGGTGGTTCCTGATTCTCGGAGTTTACTATCGCTCGGAGATACTCGAGGTAGCTGCCCTGGCATCCGTAGACCTTGACTCTCCTCCCCTATCCCTCAGTCTCATTTATTCAGTTTCAGTTTTCCTTAGACAGTATTTTCGACTTGTATTTTTTAGATGCTCATGTACTCAGTGACACCCTGGTTTTGGGAAACTTATGATTTGAGTAGTGACATTTTATTCGGTTTATGAGATCTTTTGCTTATCTAAAACCTGTTTTAGTATATTCTAAATTTGAAAGTGTTGGAAATGTCTGAGTTGTTGGCTTGCATAGTATCATGATAGGTGCCATCACGAAAGGTTGGGTTTTGGGTCGTGACAAGTTGGTATTAGAGCCTAGGTTACATAGGTCTCACGAGTCATGAGCAGGTTTAGTAGAGTCTTGCGTATCGGTACGTTGACATCTTTACTTATTTTTGAGAGACTGCCGAACCTTTAGGAAACTTCACATTCTTGTATTCTTGTCTTGCGAATTTGTTGATTCCAGGAACTAAACTTCTATTATTCTATTCTCTCATATATGGTGAGGACATGTGCTACCGGACCAGGTGGACATCCACTAGTACCACCGGCTAGGACCACGAGAGGCTGGGGTCGCGGTAGCCGATCATTTACGGAGACTTAGTGGTGAGCTGCTTGCCTTGTGATATGCTCAAACTACACCTAAATAAATGGTGTAAGGCGGTCGATGTCAAATATAATAACCCAACTAGGTTGGAGTCGAATCCCACAGGGAATAGGTGTGAAAAAGTTACCTGAGTAGTGTGAAACTCGACTTAAGTCGTAATCCTATTCCGTTAGCTCAAAAGAAAATGTTGTAATTGTTAATTATCAAGAAAACTATTTTGTTATGAGATTGTAATTAATTTACTTAAGGAAACCAAAGTTGTATCCCCATCAATGGTATGTAATGCTATCGGTGTTAATATGATATATCTCTAATGGAAGGTCCTTTTGATATGCAAATGGTTTCTAAATGACTACCTAATATTTCCCAATAATTAGGTAGTATTTTCTCTTTATGATTTTTCCAAATATAAAAGAGTTACAGTTAAGAACAATCAATATTTTCCAAATAGAATCCACTTATTCCTAAGCAATTCTATTAAACAAGGTTTAAAGCCTTGGGGTTTTTCTATTCCATTCTATCAAACCCTAACCCACTTTTTCAAGTAAAGATAGAGTAAAATGAAATTAATCAATGTTTACAACCATAAAAAATAAATGAAGTGTGAGAAATGAATAGATATCAACCAACCATTATATATATATATATATATATATATATATATATATATATATATATATATATATATATATATATATACATATATATTCAATGGTAAACACCCATTAATATTGCACCCATTTAGGGTCCAAAACCTTAGTATTTAAAACTAGCTACTCATACTAGAATCCAAGAACAAAGCAATAAATAAAGTCATAAAGCTTACAAAGATGACAAGATTCTCCTTCAAAAGCTTCCAAAATAATGGAGTATTCAATGCTCTAAGTGTAGCCTCTTTTTCAGACAAGATGTCCCACAAAAACCCTAGTTATTCTATTTATAATGGGCTAAAAGTCAGGGTCAAAATATGACCAAAATACCCCTCACATCTGCGATCGCAGAATAGGTCACAGAATCACTTCGGGGCCCGCATAATTGCAACTCCATCGCATAATTGAGTGTCCAGTTGCCTAGTTGTTCATCGCAGATCTGTTATGCGGTCCGCACATTGATTTCGCGATCACATTTGATGCCGCAAAATTGCTCTCGCAGAAACTCTTTTTGCACTTCTGCGGTCACTATGCGATCCGCACAAGCATTATGCGACTGCACAATAGACCGCACAATCCTCTCTCAAAACCTGGAGCAGTTGTTTCATTCTGCGGTTGGTCTACGGCCCGCACATCACTTTTGCGGTCGCAAACCTGCCGCATTTCTGCCCTTCTATGAGTTTTTGTCATCTTTTTCGTGTTCTAGGTTCTTCAAGTCTGGTATGCTTCAAAACACCAAAACTACATAAGAAATAACTTAAAATGCTTTAAAAGACGAGCTAAAGTCTGTGTAATTAGTATCAAAAGTGCCGCAATTCTACGGCACATCACCTTGCTACGATCTCCAGCACCAGAGTCTCCCTCTACCTTGTTTATTATTTTTGTCTATCACTTTCAGACAGTAGTTCTAGAAGCTTTATATATTCTCTAGATTGCTCATGTACTTGTGGTGCCGGGTTTTGGGGACTTTTAGCATATATGTACAACTATACTTATCATTTCAATCACTAAAGTGGATGTACTTTTTATGTTGGTATTTTGTTAAAAATAGAGTATGTACTGTTGCATGAGATATTACTTATTTTGTTCGTTTAAAAAGAAACTTTTATTTTAAATGTTAAAAAGGGGGTAAACGAATAGTAGTTTCACTTGTGGGCTTACCTAACAACAATGTTATGTGTCACCACGACCTAGTATGGATTGTGAGCCGTGAGATAGGATCAAAAATTATATATCATTATAATAAAATAGTATATTAGTATAATAAAATGGCATATTAGTAATTAATGTTATTGTAAAATACTTGTCATAAAAATACCAAAAAGGTATATTACTATTTTATGTCATCCGACACCTACTTCTTATATAGTGAATATTATTTTCATGGAATTCAATCAAAAAATCATTTAGGAAAATATTTGCAGGGACATAGTTGGAAAAATAAAATAAAACATTAAAAAATGACTTATTTACTATGGTATACTATTATACTATATTGTATATTATAACAATATAATGTTACCATAACCATGACTTTAGCTCTGCATAATAGCACCTAGTTGATTCAACAAATAACAGTCGACGTATACTATTATGGTATATTGTATACCATTATATCATACTGTTGTGGTATATTGCATAATTTTATGGTATACCATTAAATTATATCGTATACTATAACAATATACTATTGCAGTATAGCTATATACTCCTACAAAATATTGTATACGGTAACAATATATTGTTGGGTAACTATGTACTTCTTCAATTTTCAGCTGAAAAATTCGATCTCAATCACCTCAAATCAGCTCCAAATGCAATTTCACTATAAACTTTCTGAAGGTACTATAAACAATATTTTAGAACACTCACTTTGAATTAAACATCAAATCTTCAAAATAAAATTTTAAATTTAGGAGCTTCAAGCTCAACAATGATGGGTTTTCATAGACACACAACTATTTTTTTATCTGGGAAGCTTAATATATAACCACAACAACATGGATTCAGAAATACAAATAAATACACTAAAAAGAATATATTATTAACAAATAGATTTTGGAGTGAAACTCATGTAAAACAATATAAAAACTTGTCTTTAAAACTTATATAGAAAATTCTAATAAACATTTTAGGTAAATGCATGGATTGGTACTGGATCTTCATCGTCCACTAAAAATACTAAGCTATGAGTATTTTTTTAAAGGGGAAAGGGACGTTTGAGGTGTGAGACTCTGCTTGGTTAGAGAAATTAAAAAGAAAAAGGGGATTAGGTAAGCGGGTAAATAATTTAGACCGTATAGATAGGAAATGTAAATCCTATGGGCTTGGATATTAAAGGGTAAATAGTTTGGGTCTAATGAGTATGAAGTGAGATTTTTCTACAAAATAAAGACTCACACAACTAATGTCAGTTGTGTGAGGTACATAATAAAGTTTTTCCAACAACTTATATTTGGATTTGGTGAATAGACCATTTCAACTTTACAAGCCTAGTTCTAGAAGTGTGCAAATAATTTGGGCTTAGCTGTTAAGGGCCACAAAACATTGTTCAAGGCCCAAAAAGAGCAGCTCATTTTGTGATAGGGCCTTTATATTATTTTTGGCCCGACAATCCAAAATAATCACATGCGGTAGTCAAAATATATAAAACATATTATACACATAATATGTATATTATATGTATTTATACTTAACATAAAAGATATATACACATTCCGATTATTATTTTTCGAGTGACCCGAAAAATATAATTATTCCTTTTTAAGGAATTTTTCCTATAAATATAAAATAAGGGAAATATTTACCCGCTTTAGCTAGGCTTTTCTATTTATAAAAATCACATGGATTTTTCTTTATGAAATATATACAAATTCGGTCAAATTGTACAATTTACATACAACTTTGTATTGTACACAATTCAAGCTTTTTATGATGACCCGATAGGTCATTTTGAGTTTTAACCTTTATTTTCGTATTTCAAGACCTCTATTAGATCCGTTTAGTGATTTTTGATTTGCATGCGTAGTCCGTGTCTTTTTCAGAAAGTTTTTACGTAAAAAATTGAAGAAACTATGAATCTTAGTCTTAAAAATGATTTGAGTTGACTACGTCAACATTTTGTATAAATGGACCCGAATCGGTATTTTGACGATCCTGTGGGTCAGCATTGTGATTTTGAACTTATATGTATGCCCAAAATTGAATTCGAAAGTCCCTAACTTGTATTGGCGTGATTTGTTGAAAACTAGTAATTTGAAGGTTTAAGGAATTTTGGAAGTTTGACTGTAGGTTGAATTTATTGCTACCTGGTTCAAATTTCTGTTCTAGAACTTGGTATAGGTTCATTTTACTATTTAAGACTTGCTGCAAAATTTGGTGCAAAACGGAGTTGATTTGATAAGATTCAGATGCTCGGTTGTGAATTTGGAAGTTCTTGAATTTCTTTGAAAATTTCATACATTTTAATATCTGATTCGTAGTTCTAGGTGTTATTTTGGTATTTTGATCGCGAGAGTGAGTTTGTATAATATTTTTACAATTATGTGATGTTTGGTTTGGAGTACGAGGGGCTCGGGAGAGTTTCGAATAGGCTAAGGATTATTTTTAGACTTAAGGAATCTGCTGGTTTTGCTATTGCTGGTGTCTGAGGATTTGTGCTTCGTGATCGCAAAGGGAAAACTTGGGGCTGGGGTGGATTCCTTCATCACGATGCGATGGAATGGTTGCCAATGCGAAGCATTGGACAGTTTACCCTTCCGCGAATGCGGTCAACCTCTCGTGAATGCATAGGGTTATGGGATCTGGGAAGGGAGCTTGACAGTTACTCTTTGGGAACGCGATCATTGGACCGTGAACGCGAAGGCAAGGAGGAGTAAGCCTTCGCGAACGTGAAGCGTGGCTCGCGAATATGAAGGCCTTTGGCCGCTGCTTCTTCGCGATCACGTCAGGTCCTTCGTGAACACGAAGAAGACCTGACGCCAGTGATTAAAAACAGACCCAAAAGACGAGATTTATCCTATTTTTCACCATTTTCAAGTTTGAGCTAGGTCTAGAGGCAATTTTGAAGAGGTTTTTCATCCCAATTTCATAGGTTAGTAGATTTTAACTCATTTCCTTAAATTTTCATAACACCCATTGATTTTAATCCTTAATGTATGCTTCATAATGGTAGAAATTAGGAATTTAGGTAAAAAATTGGGGATTTTGAAAAATTGAGATTTAGACTTCAAATTGAGGTCGTATTTCGAAAGTAATCATATAACTGGGATCATGGGTGAATGGGTAATTGGGTTTTGGTTCGAGTATCGGGTTTTGACCAAGTGAGTCCGGGGTTGACTTTATTGACTTTTTCAAAAAAATTAAAAATTGAATCTTTTTCACTTGTGGGTAGTTTCTAAGGCTTATTTTGAATTATTTGAACTATATTGGGTTAGATTTGATTGGTTTGAAGGCTAATTCTAAGGAAAAATCCGCGGTTAAGCATTGATTTGGTTGCGGAGTGAGATAAGTGTCGTAGTTAATCTTGATTTAAGAGATTAGGACTTGTTGGTCTATTTGGTATGTGTTTTTATGCGTTGGGACAACGTATATGTGATGTTACGAGTACCTATGTGTTGTCATTGGCTTAAAGCATGCCTAGAGGATATTTTGAAGAGGTTTTTCATACCAACTTCATAGGTTAGTAAATTTAACTTGTTTCTTTACATTTCCATAAACACCAATTGACTTTAACCTTTAATCTATGCTTTTTCATGATAGAAATTAGGGATTTAGGTAGAAATTGGAGATTTTGAGAAATTTAGATTTAGACCTCAAATTGAGGTCAGTTCGAAACTAATCACATAACCAGGCTCGGGGGTGAATGGGTAATTAGGTTTTTGTCCGAATCTCGGGTTTGACCAATCAGGCCGGGTGTTGACTTTTGTTGACTTTTTTTCAAAAACATTAAAGTCTGAATCTTTTTTACTTGTGGGTAGTTTCTAAAGCTTATTTTGAATTATTTGAACTATATTTGGTTAGATTTGATTGGTTTGGAGGCTAATTCTAGATGAAAAGCCGCGTTCAACATTGATTTGGTTGCGGAGTGAGGTAAGTGTCGTGGTTAACCTTGACTTGAGGGATTAGGACTTGTTGGTATATCTGTTATGTGTTTTATGTGAGGGGACACCATATATGTAAGGTGACGAATACCTATGCGTTGTCATTGGGTTAAAGCATACAATTGGAAATTGTTTCTTTGTATTATATTGTTCTGTTAATTATGATATACATGCTTAGGTTAGATTATTACTTCTTTGATTATTCATTTAGTATTTATTGCTTATTTCAAAGTTGATGAATATTTTTGGAAATTGAAGTTTGATATCATGACACCATATTTGAAGTTGAATTATACTCCGCATTGTTTATTATTCAAAATTATATTATTTTCATTATTACATGGTGAGAAAGAGAGTAAAAGCACGAAGGGTGATGCCGTGCCATTTAATTCATATTATTATTATATGGTGAGGACGAGAGTAAAACCACGAAGGCTGATACCGTGCTAATATATTCATATTATTGCATGGCGAGGATGGGAGTTAAAGCATGAAGGGTGATGCCATGCCATTTTCATATCATTGATTTGACCATTTTCGATTTTGGTGATTTACTTGGCTATTTCGTGATTTCATACTTGCCGTATCTATTATATCTCCCCATTTTTGCATGTTCCCTTCCAGTTAGTACGTTATCATTCTTTGTTATTATTGCTGCTTTATGTATATTTGTACATGCTTATTTACGTAGGTGTATTGTCATAGCCTCGTCACTACCTCTTCGAGGTTAGGCTCGGCACTTACGAAGTACAGTGGGTTGGTTATTTTCACGACCCTAAATTCACTAGTCGTAATGGCACCTAACACAACCCGCTAGGTAAGCCAACTAGTAATTATCCAATTCCAATAATATAAATAAGACAATTAAACGACAGTAATTTACTGAATTTTATACATTTTCCAAGGACTGGTAGTATAAATCATGAGCTTCTAAGAATAGAATGTACAAAGCTGAAATGAAATAATGTATCGTCTGTTTGAAAAGTACATAAACAGAATTTTATAGATCTAGAGTTACCACGAACAAAGGGCAGCTACAACCGGGACGCAGGTACATCTTCAATTCAGCTCCCATCGAACACACCAACATCAGCAGCCAACATCTGCACTCAAGGTGCAGAAGTGTAGTATGAGTACAACCGACCCCATGTACTCAGTAACTAACAAACCTAACCTTAAGTTGAAAGCAGTGACGAGCTAACACTAGGTCAGGTTCAATACCAATATCTCACTAACAGTTCATAACAGCATAATACAAGTACAAAAGAGGTATCTCTGAAGTAAAAATGCTCAGCTCGGTCACAGTTCCAGAAAATGGTCATGCTTTTCAAGTATCTCAATGAAAAATCCCAAATCTCTTACCAAAAATGCCAAAACTACGAGTAAGTTTGAAAACTGTAATTTTTCCAAATATTCTTTCCACAATGAATAAAAATGTTTCATTTTCTTTCCAAATAACAAGTATAAAATACCTCTCAAAGGCCACATATCAATGTGTACAATAAGTCATGAATGACACGATATCGTATAACATGAGGAAAAGAGCATCTCTATGCCTGTATGTCATTTGTGCATGCAATTTCCATGTAATATTGTGAGATGAATCATGTACTCACACTCTCAGAGCACTCAATCATCTCACCGTTTCACATCGTTTCTCACTATGCGCATTCACTCAGCGCTGTATAATAATTGCTGAGGCGTGCAACCAATCCACATATATAGTCGACTGCGCTCACTAGGGGTGTAAAAACTATGGAGGGGTTCCTACAGCCCAAGCGCTGTAATCTTCACGGACAACTCACGTGCTATAGTATCATATCAGAATTCACACAGATAACTCACTATAATATAAATGCCATGATCCGCACAGACAACTCACATGCTGCACGGACAACTCACATGCTATGGTATCAATAACCTCACAAACAAGCCCCCAACCTCACTCAGTCATCAATCTCTCCAGTCCCACTCATGGGCTCACAATGTCATGAAACTATCCCGACATCAGAGATATGACGTATCAATAAATAACAACTAAGACTGAGATATGATATGAATGCATGAATATGACCGAGTACGAAATATCAATGAAATTAGTGAAGTGACAACAAGAAACGACCACTATGGGTCCCAACAGTATCGGCATAAAGTCTAAACATGATATCTAGCATGGTTGACAGCTCATTTACTTTATCACATGGTGAAAACACAAATATCAACTAACTAGGGCCACTATACAGTGCCATGGAAGCAATAGAGTCCCAATTCACACGGTGCACGCCTACGCGCCCGTGACCTAGCATGTGCGTCACCTCAATACCAATCACATAACACGTATTTCGGGGTTTTATACCCTCAACACCTTTTGGCCAACATTGAGATGTTTGGCCAAGCTTTTGGAAGGAAAAAAAGTACTTTTGAGGAGAAGCGGAAGCAGTTTTTGAGAAGCAGAAAAAAGTAGCTTCTTTCCAAAAGCACTTTTCTGAGAAGCACTTGTGAGAAAAATACACTTAGAAGCAGTTTTCAAAAGCTTGGCCAAACACTAATTACTGCTCAAAAGTGCTTTTCAAATTAATTAGCCAAACACAAACTGCTTCTCACCGAAAGCACTTTTTTTAAAAGTACTATTGAGAAAAGCACTTCTCAAAATAAGTTGATTTTAGAAGCTTGGCCAAACAGACTATTATTTACCTCCAACGAGCCAATACCAATGCCTAGCAAGCCAAGCGATGCTCCAAAGATGCCATCACGTGCGTTCCGACCTCCGAACGACTCGAAACTAACCAACAACAATTAAAATACATCAAACAATGCTAAAGGAACCAATCCTGACCGTGAAAGATCAAATCTTGAATCAAAGCCCGAAATCGGCCCAAAAGCCTAACCTGGGCCTGCACCTCGGAACCCGACAAAACTCAGAAAATCCAATTTCCCATTCAATTACGAGTCCAACCCTACTAATTTCATTCAATTCCGACTCCAAATCGATGTTCAAAACTCAAAAATCCATATTATGAAACTTTAGGCCAAAACCCCCAATTTCCTCTTTAAAATTCATCAACCAAAAGCTAATAACGAAGATAGATTCATGAAATATATTCGAGTAGAGAACACTAAACCCAATTCATATGGTGAAAATTGCTTCAAGAATCACCTCAATCCGAGCTCCATAGCTCCCAAAATGTAAAAATGGCCGAAACCCTTCGAAATAGAGTAATTTATAATCTGCCCAGGCCTCTTCTTTCGCAAACGCGTCAACACCATCGCATTCGCGATGAACAAAATAATCTCCCACCATAATACACTTCGCGTTTATGGTAAACACCTCGCAAACACGACTCACAACTGGCTCAGACCCTCACGAACGCAGCTCCAACTACGTGAACGCGAGGTAGAAGGCCTTCGGCTCCAGCCACAGCTCAACCCTACACGTCCGCGATCCATCATATGCGAACGCGAAGAAGACTTGCCCCAACACTACACGAACACAGACCACTACTCGCCAGCGCGATGAAGAAATGCTACTGCCATCCAAATACACTATGCGTTCGCTACACTTGCCACACGAACGTGATGAAGGATTGGGACACCAGAAAACAGCAGAACATAACAATGCCAAAATGAACAAAAATGATCCGAAATCAATCCGAAACACGCCCGAGCCCCTATGGACCCCATTCAATCATACCAACAAGTCCCATAACATAACACGGACCTACTCGAGGCCTCAAAACACACATAGAAACGTCAAAACAACGAATCACACCTCAAATAAAAATCTATGAACTTTGAACTTTCAATTTCCGAAACTCACGCCGAAACATATCAAATCATCCCGGAATGAACCCAAATTTTGCACATAAGTCCCAAATGATATGACAAAGCTATTCCGATTCCTGTAACCACAACCCGAATATGATATCTTCAAAGTCAACTTCTGGTCAAACTTATGAACTTTCCAAACCTAAAAATTTCCAATTTTCGCCAACTTGTGCCGAAACCTTCTAGAAACATCCAAATGCAAATCCGAGCATACGCCCGAGTCCAAAATCACCATACGAAACTGACAGAACCATTAAAACTCTGTTCCGGATTCAATTTCACAAAAAAACAAACTTGGTCAACTCTTTCCACTTAAAGCTTCAACAATGAAATTCATTCTTCCGAACCGATTCCGAATAACTTGAAAACCAAAACCGATGATTCACATAAGTCATAATACATCATAAGGAGCTACTCATGCCCGTAAACTACCCATCGAAGTGCAAATGCTCAAAATGACAGGTCGGGTTGTTACATTCTCCCCCACTTAAACATACGTTCGTCTTGAACGTGACAAGAGTTGCTCCCAAAACCACCAAACCGTCGTATAACCTTACCATGCACATACCTAGGGGTGATACCACGTCACCGTATCTTATATAGGTCCAATAACACAACATAACTGAAATTTCTCAATTCAACCTAGCCCACAAGCCTTAGAATCCAAATTTTTCCAACATCTGGAATTTCTTATAAGATCTGAATCTCGCAACCTTCACGCTGTATAAGTCTGAATAAGCTGTACCGAACTGAAACCATAACCCAAGCTACAATCACAGGATATACCACATAACCCAAATACCCATAGCAAAATCTCCGATCACAGTAACTGCTCAGAATAATCCAATCCCGGTAATACACCTCATACCTAACAAAACCTCATTCTAAAACCTTTGTACCTTGCCAATAATGATAGAACACGCAGAAACTCATAACCATTAATCAAATCACAAGCCGTGGGGCTTCCTCTCCTTTAACAAGGACTATAGCCAATTTCCTAAGCCGACTTCCGATATTATCCTTCCAAATATACCACAATCAAAACGATAGCACCCATCCTTGATCCGACGACTTCCTCTTATCGAATACCAACTACTCTACTGCCACGCAACACCGATACTACCTAGAGCCACGAACCGTGCAATCCATGCACCAATAAGAAACAATCCAAATGTAATCAATAGCGAAAATGACTCAATCAAGAGAACCTCCCGGCAAGCTCAACGGGTACCACCACCACGCAATGCTAAGAACCCATCACACACCGTAGAACCATAACCTGATTCTAACACAAAGGTTCATACCTCAACATAACTCCTCTGCAATGCGTGACTCCATCCAGACGCTGGTCCATATCATATACCTCGAGCTACCCTGCTCAAAATCAATAACCACGCGAAATTCGACATCAAGTACCCAAAGTGCATACCATAACCACGGAGAATCAGACGATACAATGCAACACAAAACCCAAAAGAACATAACCAATACGCCCTCAATCATGCAATACCCAATAACTCATCTCGCTCAAATTTTGCTATAAGACCACCATAGAACTGCACCATGTGTGCCCAAAACCAACGAGTCACAACCCCTAGTAGCATAGCGGAGTATCTCACAGGAAATTTCAGAACACGAATAAGCTTAGCAACAACCGAATAACACATCCCTCAACAATAACATTATGGAGCCAACCAATCCAACTCGGTGTAGATTACACATCCTAATTGGGACTACCAATGGACCCCCAAATCAACTCCGGACACACAATAATAGATAAATAAACCTCCGAAAACCTACAATGACTGAATCATAACACATATTATCATCTAACTAGCTTCGGCCATGACTTCAGAGTCCACAACCATGAAAAAATCTGTTCTTGAGAACTCCCAGTCTCCAAATCCATAAAACACACGAATCACCATATCTGATCCCAACTCCACCGCCAGAATGTCTAACACATCTCTCATACACAATCATCCCACGAGGAATACTCCTAAAATTCTTCCGCACCACATAGCAAAATTCGAATATCAGTTGATCAACCAGGAGAATGCCCGCAATACCAGTGAAGTATACATAAATCAAACACATTTCCCCTTCTGAAATGTATACTCTCATCAAGTTGTACCAATAGTAATATCATTTACCTAGTCATCTGTAACCGTCCATGCTGCCTATGAATTTATGTCCTTCCCTTCCAAACTGACCCGTGACCTTGCATTTGCAAATTTCAATCCCACACAATGCACTACATCTACCATGCCATCCTATGAAGCGTGAAAGATTCTCATATTCAACTCTGAGTCACAAGCAGAATACACATCCGTTTAGTCATAAACCTTCCATTTGATCCTATACTGGAGAGAATCCAAATACGCACATATTCTTCACGTCGGTAAGAAATATACCCCTCGAACCGTGGTAGAAACCATTGAAAACTCTTCGAAGCCCATTCACACATCACCAAGCTATCAAAACCGAATCTATATAACTCAACCCAGCCATGCAGGTCGCCAAAACCCAAGAACATTGCCACGAAACACCTCTAGAGGCTAGCCACGTCATAAGTACCCAAAGAACCAATCATACCCATCACTGTGCTGGTCCAACCTACTACGAAGCTGTCATATTTCTCCAAGTCCTTTCCAAATTGCCTTCAAATTGATACTTCTCCTTTATACAAAACCACGATCCCTAACCAAAATTCAACACACAAGAGACCCTAGTATAAGCCATAACGCTCTGAGGCCCATAAGCCGCTGACTTCCCTCTTAAGCGTCCCGAAGCACCACAACCGAAACAACCACTTTAATGAGACCTTATGTGAACCTAAAACTGTTTCCTTCACTTTCCTGCTACCAAAATGCATAATCCCCAATGATATAAAAATTCCACAAGAATTGACACTGTCCAATGTAACTCTCAGTTTCTAGCCATACACAGATCTTGAAAATTCCAAATCGCTGCCTTTAAATCTTGAATCCATTCGAACCATTCCCGAGAGGCATCCACTCTTCTCAATCTTAATTAAAATGACCAAACAGACCAAACGAACTGTGCCTCATAAGAAAACCAACATTCAAGGGAGTAACCTACACTCCTAAGCAACCAAGCAAATTCCTACTCCATGCACACTTAATCCTTTACGACTAACCACCCAATCATTCCATGATTCCCATATAACCATAGAGCATAATACAACCCATATCTAGAAATTCCTTTACTCGAGTCATCCTCAATATCAACCCCTGCAGTCATAACTGATTCCCCGATATACCTCAAACCAAAACTAATACAACACATAATCGTGCAATCAACTCTTCAATAGCAGACTCCCCACTTGACTCAAAGCCATATATCAAAACATACAATAACTCACAATGCACATACTCTGTTACTGCCATAATACCGCAGTGAGATTCAACCAAATCCTTCCTGAGCTCCTGTAACGCAAACCATCGAATACTTCATATTATCTGCAAATCTCGCATTCACCCTTGTAATAGTCAAGCCAACTTCCACAAGCGATCCAAACTGAAATTGCAACATATATCATTCACTAGTAAAAGATAACTCTCTACAAAACATCATAAGGACCACACAACCCCAGGACACCTCGTAGGAGATAACCCACCTGCTCTGCCTCAAACTGACATCTCTCTATACCTTTCCACAGTCACAACTACTACACAATCACTTAATCTTCTTTATTCTGAACTCATCAACAAGACATGGGAATCTACTTCACTCCATAACTAAACAACATGAGAGATCCCTCAACACACCCATAACTCGAGACCATACGCCATATCAAGACAGAAATCAAACACCCAATAATCCTTGCTACCTCTCAAGTAAACTTTTCTCGTCACATTCGAACAATCTGAACACATCTCGCAGTCACACCATACTCACCACGTAGTCATCCAATCATAAATTCCACTAATAGGGACACCAACAGACATATAATTCCCAAAAGCATGTGCTCACATAATTGAAACCCCCGTGCTCAAGCTACAGTCAACACCCGGGCTCAAGTCCTCCAGACAGCACGCCAAAATCACAGTTCACACCTCAACCATGGAATCACAAGCCGTTGATGGACATCTGATACCGAGCACTCATGTGCGCATACGAATGCGTGCAAGGAATTCAAAGAGTTACACTTCAAGGCAAGTCAATGGCGCACGATAAGGAAAGAAAGATGGGAAGTATATCCTAAATGTCCTGTAGCCTCTCGAAGATAGGTATGGACGTCATCATATCGATCCGTAAGACTCTACAAGACACTTGCTCATGACTTGTAGAACCTATGAACATAGAGCTCTGATACCAACTTGTCACGAGCCCAAATACACTAGTCGTGATGACACCTAACCCTACCCTCTAGGTAAGCCAACTAATAATTATCCAATTCCAATAATATTAACAAGACAATTAAACGAAAGAAATTTACTGAATTTTATATATTTTCCAAGGACTGGTAGTACAAATCATGAGCTTCTATAAATAGAATTTACAAAGCTGAAATGAAATAATACATCGTCTGTTCGAAAATTACATAAACAGAGTTTTATAGATCTAGAGCTACCACGAACAAGGGGCAGCTACAACCAGGACGCAGGTACATCTTCAATCCAGCTCCCATCGAACACAGCAACGTCAACAACCAATATCTGCACACAAGGTGCAGAAGTGTAGTATGAGTACAACCGACCCCATGTAATCAGTAAGTAACAAACCCAACCTTAGGTTGAAAGAAGTGACAACACTAGGTCAGGTTCAATAGCAATATCTCACTAACAGTTCATAACAGCATAATACAAGTACAAAAGAGGTATCTCTGAAGTAAAAATGCTCAGCTCGGTCACAATTCCAGAAAATGGTCATGCTTTTCAAGTATCTCAGTGAAAAATCCCAAATATCTTACCAAAAATGCCAAAAGTATGAGTAAGTTTGAAAACTGTAATTTTTCCAAATATTCTTTCCACAATGAATAAAAATGTTTCATTTTCTTTCCAAATAACAAGTATAAAATACCTCTCAAAGGCCACATATCAATGTGTACAATAAGTCATGAATGGCGCGATACATTATAACATGATGAAAAATGCATCTCTATGCCTGTATGTCATGTGTGCATGCAATTACCCTGTAATTAGGAGATGAATCATGTACTCACACTCTCAGAGTACTCAATCTCACTGTTTAACATCCTCTCTCACTATGCTCAATGCTCAACATGCTCAATCACTCAGCGCTGAATAATAACTGCTGCGACGTGCAACCCGATCCCCTCCTCCCCCCTCCCCCACATATATATATAGTCGATTGGGCTCACTGGGGGGAGGGCCTCCTACAGCCCAAGCACTATAATATGCACAGACAACTCACACGCTATAGTATCATATCAGAATTTGCACGGACAACTCACGTGCTATAATAAATGTCATGATTCGCACAGACAACTCATGTGCTGCACAGACAGTTCATGTGCTATGGTATCAATAACCTCACAAATAGGCCCCCAACCTCACTCAGTCATCAATATCTCCAGTCTCACTCATGGGCTCGCAATGTCATGAAACTAGCCCGATATCAGAGATATGACGTATCAATAAATAACAACTAAGACTGAGATATGATATGAATGCATGAATATGACTGAGTACGAAATATCAATGAAATCAGTGAAATGACAACAAGAAATGACCACTATGGGTCCCAACAGTATCGACATTAAGTCTAAACATGATATCTAGCATGATTGATAACTCATTTACTTTATCACATGGTGAAAACACAAATATCAACAAACTAGGGCCACTATACAGTGCCATGGAAGCAACAAAGTCCAAATTCACACGGTGCACGCCCACACGCCCGTCACCTCAATACTAATCACATAACAAGAATTTCAGGGTTTCATACCCTCAACACTAAGTTTAGAAGAGTTACTTACCTCGAACGAGCCAATACCAATGCCGAGCAATCCAAGCGATGCTCCAAAGATGCCATCCCGCACGTTCCGACCCCTGAACGGGTCGAAACTAACCAACAAAAAATCAAATACATCAAACAATGCTAAAGGAACCAATCCCGATCGTGAAAGATCAAATCTTGAATCAAAGACCGAATCGGCCCAAAACCTCAACCCTGGCCCGCACCTCGAAACGTGAAAAAACTCACAAAATCCGATATCCATTCAATTACGAGTCCAACCATACTAATTTCATTAAATTCTGACTCCAAATTGATGTTCAAAACTCAAAATTCATATTATGAAACTTTTGGCAAAAACTCCCAATTTCCTCTTTAAAATTCATCAACCAAAAGCTAAAAACGAAGATAGATTCATGAAATATAACCAAAATCGAGTAGAGAACACTAACCCCAATTCATATGGTGAAAATTTCTTCAAGAATTGCGTCAATCCAAGATCCATAGCTCCTAAAATGCAAAAATGGCTGAAACCCCTCGAAATAGAGTACTTTATAATCTGCCCAGGCCTCTTCTTTCGCGAACGCGTCAACACCATCGCATTCGCGATGAACAAAATAATCTCCCACCATAATACACTTCGCGTTTGCGGTAAACACCTCATGAAAACGACTCACAACTGGATCAGACCCTAGCGAACGCGGCTCCAACTACGCGAACGCGATGTAAAAGGCTTTGGGCTCCGGCCACAGCTCAACCCTACGCGTCCGCGATCTATCATACGCAAACACGAATAAGACTTGCCCCAACACTACGCGAACGCGGACCACTACTCGCGAGTGTGAAGAAGAAATGCTACTTCCATCCAAATACACTACGCGTTCGCGACACTTGCCACGCGAATGCGATGAAGGACTGGGACACCAGAAAACAGCAGAACACAAAAATGCCAAAATGAACAAAAATGATCCGAAATCAATCTGAAACACGCACGATCCCCTCTGGACCCAGTACAATCATACCAACAATTATCATAACATAACACAGACCTACTCGAAGCCTAAAAACATACATAGCAACGTCAAAATGACGAATCACACCTCAAATCAAAATCTATCAACTTTGAACTTTCAATTTTCAAAACTCGCGCCGAAACATATCAAATAATTCCGGAATGAACCCAATTTTTTCACACATGGCATGAATAAGATATTCCAATTCCCGAAACCATAATTCAAATCCGATATCCTCAAAGTCAAATTTCAGTCAAACTTATGAACTTTCCAAATCTTCAAATTTCCAATTTTCACCAACTTGTGCCGAAACCTTCTAGAAACATCCAAATGCAAATGCGGGCATACGCCCAAGTCCAAAATCACCATTCGGACTGATGGAACCATCAAAACTCTGTTCCGGATTCAATTTCACAAAAAATCAAACTTGGTCAACTTTTTCCACTTAAAGCTTTAACAATGAAATTCATTCTTCCGAACCGATTCTGAATAACCTGAAAACCAAAACCGACGATTCAAATAAGTCATAATACATCATACGAAGCTACTTATGCTCGTAAACTACCCAGCGAAGTGCAAATGCTCAAAACGACCGGTCGGGTCGTACAGTTGTACTCATATTACATTTCTGAACTTCTTGTGCAGATACTGATATTAGTCCCAGCTGTGCGCGAGGTGCGTCAGCTTGGATCATTTCATATGGAGATTCGAGATAGATCTTGTTGCGTCTGCAGACCTTGAAGTCCCCTTCATTTTTTCGCTTTTACTGTTTATTTCTTTCGAAACAGTTGTATTTATATTAGACCTTTGTTGGTAGACTTTTAGTTGCTCGTGTACTAGTGACTCCGAATTTCTGAGAGTAGGTATTATCACGTGGTTTGTATCAGTACTGTGTTAGATTTGGCTTTTATTTCTTGTTGAATATGATTATTGTGTTTTTAATTGTTAAAATTGGTTAATTAGTTATTTGACGTCGGCTTGTTTTTTCTGTCTAGCAAGTGGATGTTAGGCGCCATCGCGACTCGGAGGTTGGGATTCCATGTCGTGACAATTTCTTTGTCAAGAAATAATGGCGGATAAAAACAACACATTGAGTGACGTTCTAGGTCTCTACTATTGTCATGACAAATTGATGTTAGACTACCATGATCACAAATCCCACCAGAGCCGTGATGGCACCTAACACCTCTTGCTCTTGCTAGTCAAGCCAACATTAGTTATGTAGGAATAAACTTCAACAATAGCAAGAAATAGTCTCAAATAGTGAAATAACGTAAATAAATGAAGCCGAATAATGATACAACTGAAACCACCCAAAATCCGGTGTCATGGAGTGCATGAGCTCTATAGAGTACTAAATACAAAGTCTAAACAAAACATAGTATTGTCTAAAAGAATAAGCCAAAATATCATAAGATAAATGAGAAGACTTCAAGGTCTGCGAACGAGACATCAGTGCTACCTCGAAGTCGCCGAGTAGATCTAGATTACGACACATTAACAACCACCGCTATCAGCAACACCTGGATTTGCACATTAAGTGTAGAGTATAGTATGAGTGTAACCAACCCAATATACTTAATAAGTAACAATCCTAACCTCGGTCTGAAAGCAACGCCGAGGTTGGCAAGGTCCAATACTCACTTTCAACAGTCTACAACAATAATAGCATCATAATAATGGCAAAAGAAAAACAACTCAAATAATATCAGGTTCAACTTTGACACAATAAGAGGAGAAGTAAGCATGATTTTTAAGTATATCATTCAAGGCATTAGCTTATTCACAGAAATCACCTAGATGAGGATTTAACAAAGTAAATTACGACTTCAAGCTCTAAACATCAAATAGAAACATCAAATACCGATTAACATGAGCAAAATTATAACTCTGCGTCTGCATAACAAGCATACATTCCAATATGAACAACAACACATTATAATCATCAAGTATACAAAATATTAGCATATTCATAGTGCCGGTGTTACGAGGTGGTGCTAAAGAGTTTGCTGTTGGTGATGATGGTGTATTGCGACTTCTGAGTCAGATTTGTGTTCCTAATGTGAATGTTTTAGAGAGTTCATTATTTAGATGTCTCATAGTTCACAATTTCCTATTCATCCAGGTGCTACAAAGATGTACCGTGATTTAAAATAACATTATTGGCGCCTGAGGATGAAGAAGGACATTGTTGGATATTTTGCATGGTGTTTGAATTGCCAGCAGGACAAGTACGAGCATCATAGATCGGTCGATTTGCTTGAGAGGCTAGAGATACCGGCGTGGAAGTGGGAGCGTATTACTATGGACTTTGTGTAGGATTACCACAGACTTTGATGAGGTTTTATGATGTTTGGGTCATTGTGAACAAACTGACCAAGTCTGCGCATTTCATTCTAGTCATAACTTCCTACACTTCAGAGCAGCTGGCTAAGATCTACATCAGAGAGATTGTCCACTTGCATGGTACGCCTGTGTCTATCATCTCATATGAGGCACTCAGTTTACATCGTACTTTTGGAGAGCCGTTCAGCATGAGTTAGGCATGTTGATTGAGCTGAGCACTACATTTCACCCCCAGATAGATGGGAAGTCCAAACTGATCATTCTAATTTTGGAGGATATGTTGAGGGACTATGTTATTGATTTCGGAGGCTAGTGGAATCAATTTATATCATTGGAAGAATATGAATATATAATAGCTATAAATCTAGTATCTTGATGGCTCAGTATGAGGCCTGATATGGGATGTAATGTCATTATCCGATTGGTTGGTTTGATCCTAGTGAGTCTATATTGTTGGGCACAAATTTGGTTCGTGATGCTTTGAGAAAGTGAAATTGATTAAGAAGAGACTTTGTATAGTGCAGTCAAAGAAAAAATGTTATGCTGATAAGAAGGTTCGTGATGTGGTTTTCATGGAGGTTGAGAAGTTTACTCTCCGTGCTTCGCCTATGAAGGGCATGGTGATATTTGGGAAGAAGGACAAGTTGAGCCCTTGGTATATTGGTCCATTTGAGGTGTTAGAGGGGGTTAGTAAGGTGGCCTACATGCTTGCTTAGCCACCCAACTTATCGGGAGTTCATCTTGTATTTTATATTTCCATTCTTCAAAAGTATTATGAGGATCAGTCACATGTGTTGGATTTTAGTTTAGTGAAGTTTGATGAGAATCTAGATTATGAAGAAACGTTGGTTTCCTTTTTGGATTGGTAGGTTCGGAAGTTGATGTCTAAAGAAAATGCATTAGTGAAGGTTCAGTGGAGAGGTCAACTGGCCAAGGAGGCAATTTGGGAGACCCAACATGATATGCAGAGCATATCGCTCATATTTTTGACATTCCAGGTATGATTCTAAACTCGTTCGAAGACGAACGTTTTCTTAAGACAGGGAGAATGTAATGATCTAGACAGTCGTTTTGCATATTTGAGACCAGCTTACCTATTTGATATTTCCTATATTCTTGTTTGTTGTTTTGTAACTTGCGAGGATGGTTAGTTTAGTTTCGAAAAGGTTTGGGAGTAAATTGGAATACTTAGTTTTCTTGTTGGAAGCTTAAGTTGTAACAGTTTACCAATGTTTGACTTTCGAGGAGATTTCCTCGAATGGTTACTTGAGGGTTCCAGTAGGTTCGTACGGTGATTTTGAACTTAGATGTATTTTTGAATTTGGATTTGTAGGTTCTTAGGATGTTTTGACTTTATTTTCCGAAACTTGAAAATTTGAAGGTTTAGAAAGTTTATAGGTTTGACCGGAAGTTTACTTTGGTAGTGTAAAACATGAATTGTTGTTTTGGGACTTGGAATAGGTTTATTTAGTGCTTTGTAACTTGTCTGTGAAGTTTGGTTGGAGTCCGGAGTGTTTAGGCACGATTCGGACCTTTTCGGCGAAGTTGGAAAGTTTGGAACTTAAGAAATTGATTTTGATCATCGATTCTTGATTTTGATGTTAGTCTTAGTGTTTTGGACATTTGGATAAGTTTGGATGATTTATTTGGACTTATAGGTATAATTGGATGGGGTTCCGGAGGGCTCGGTTATGTTTCAGATTAATTCCGGCTATGTTAGTGAATTAAAGCATTGATTGTTTTAGCAGGGATCCGGTGCATCGCACCTGCAGAGCCGCATGTACAAAATTTTGCTCGTACAAACGGGATGAGGGGTGGCACAAGTGGATCGCACATGCGTTGAAGTTTGTAGGAGTGGGGCCTCTTGTGCAAGGGTGTTTGCACAGAAGCGCATCCGTCGATGTGGAATCATGTAGCATAAGCGAGGGGCCGACTGGTTTAGTGAATCTCGCACCTGCGATGGTTTTCCACAAATGCGATGTCCCAAAAGCGACCTAGTGGTCTGCAAATGTGGAATCACTAATAGGAGAATATATTTTGAGGGTTTGTCTTATTTTCACTATTTTGAGTTTTGGAGCTCGGCTAGAGGCAATATTTGGGGAGATTTTCATTATCACTTGGAGGGTAAATGATTTCTACTTGATTTTGATAATATATCTTGTTTTCCAATGTATTATTACACATATGTTATGGAATTTGGAAGAGAAATTTGGGGGATTTTGTTCTAGATTTTGAAAAGTGATAATTGAGATTTGAACCCCGATTTGGATAAAACTTGTATATTTGGACTCGTATTTTGAACGTGTCGTTGATATTTGTGAGTTTTATCGGGTTTTAGGAAGCAGGCCTAGGTTGAGACTTTTGTTGGCTTTGTGTAATTGATTAAAGATTGAGCCTTTATGCTCCGTAATTATTTCCTTTAACATTATTTGACACCGTAGTGTGTTATTTGACCCGTTTGAAGGCTGATTTAAGATGCAAAGGATTCTTGGAGTATTGATTCTCGCTCGTTCGAGGTAAGTATCTTGCCTAAGCTTGAGGGTATTTCCCCATTTGGTATAATATTTGCTATATGTTGGGTGGTGACGCATATGTGAGGTGGAGAGCACATATACGTGCACCGTTGTTATTCATGATTTGGATAGACTTTAGGCTATTACATGACTTGTTTTAACTATCATGACTCTTTGATACCATATTTTCTCCACTTGTATGAGTACGTGAGCTATTATTCATGCTAGAAATCATATCTAGGTTATTGCTTATCTGTCTGAGACATGATAGGGTAATTTTTGCTATGTTTAGCTATTTTCCGTAGACATGGTCATATTTTTCGGTCATGATATTATATTCGCATGTTATATCTCTTTCTTGTACACTCTTTATATGTCATCTCATATGTTATTAGTGTCCTTATGTGTGTAACACAGGTTTGAGCTGAGTTGTGGCACATTGGTACATTCCATGTGGTATTCTGATGATGGTACTGTGAGATATAGGCACATTGAGACTCGAGGAAATTGATGATTTGTTTTGGTCCATAGATCCATATTGAGCGGATTGATGAATGATCATGGGCCATAGATTCGTGTTGATATATATAGTGAGGCAACACTTTCGTCAAGGATCCATATTGGACTGAGTGATATTGATCATTGACTTTTGATCCGATTAGTGCTTGGGCTAGGATCTTCCTCTCTGGAGTCAGGTGATAACTCATGTTACTTTGGGCCCTGTGAGTGCCGACATATGATATGTGATCAGTGAGAGACGTAGGTCAGGCACCCCATATAATGTTGAATGTGTGTGAGATCATGATTCAGGGGCATTGTGAGAGACACGCGAGTCGCGCCCCCCTTTTTCTTGCGAAATTGGGTTTTGACATTTTCGGGATAACTCTTTTTTGAGAGGGTAAGGAATTGGAATTGAGAGAGTCACCACCTAATGGATTAAGGTGAGTTAGGTCACCTAGAGCAATTAACTCATAGAACCAGTTTACATCACCAGAGATCGGGTAAGGGATCAAATTACCTTGAGGGGAATGTGTTAGGCAACCCTCGAGGTCCACAACGGTGGGTCCCGACTGAACTTAAATTAAGCGAATTAGTCTAAAAAGGGAAGAAACAATTTGACCAAATGCAATATCCAGTTTATTTTAAACAAGAGTATAGGGGGTCCTGAGTTTTTTAGCCTATAAGATCATTCCATACAATACTTTGTAACTCCCTCAAGTCGGGGTGTCACTCTTAGTATTAACGCATGGGCTATCATCTCCTTACTACCCAATTACTATCTTTAAGTTGTTATTTAAGCGTTCTAGCAGTTTCTAGCTCGTTCCTTATGCGTGTACTACCCGTCCCTTACCTATGGCCCTGAAGGCATTAGGACCTCTATTTGGGATAGTTCTAGACCAACTTATATTACTAAAAATGTGAAATCTAGGCGACAAACAACATCAAATAGGACTTTCAGATAAGGAACAAGTATGGGCTGGGCTCTGTGACGACCCAAAGGGGTCATCACCTATTTTATTACCCATTCCGTACTTTCGAGGCCTTGAAAACTTCATCTGTAGTTTCCTCGATTTTCATGCGCATTTCGGGCGCGTAGCCGGACAGCTTAAATATGAAATTCTGTGAAAAATGCTAAGATTTGATATTAAAATGAGTAAATTTGACTCCGGTCAACATTTAGGGTAAACGGACCAGGAACCATGATTTGACAGTCCCGGAGGGTCCGTAGGAAAATATGGGACTTGGGCATAGGCCCAGAATCAAATTCCGAGGTCCCAAGCCCGAGAAATGAATTTTTGAGTAAAATTGTTTTTCTGAAATTTATAAAGAAAAGTAAAATGAAAATTGGTTAGAATGTGTTGGTATCGGACCCGTATTTTGGTTCTGGCGCTCGGTACAGGTCTTATATGTGGTTTAAGATATTTCTGTGAAGTTTGGTGTCTAGCATGACCATGAGTCTTATTATTGCGAGTATTCCGATTTTGTTGTAACTTCCATGCTTAATTGATGATTTCTATATGTTGTAAAGAGCATGTGAAGGGAATTGTGATCTTTAAAATTCGAGGAGCATTGGCTCAGATTGTGAAACGAATAATGAAGAAATATGAGATATTACATCTTTGGAGCATTGGCTCAAATTGTGAAACGAATAATGAAGAAATATGAGATATTGCATTTTTGGAGCATTGGCTCAAATTGTAAAACGAATGATGAAGGAATATGAGATAATTACATCCTTTGGAGCATTGACTCAAGTGATAGAATAAATCATGGAAATGAAAGTGAAAGAAAGAGAAAGAGTTATTGAAATATACCCTTGTTGGGTCATCGTTGTATTGTTCCCTTGCCGGGATTTAATTGTTTAATTGATTTTACCTTGACGGGATTTAATTGGTTAATTGATGTTCCCTCGCCATGATTTCTATTTCTATTCTGTTGACTCCCTTGCCCTTTGTTTGTGATTGCTATTTGGGTGAGGAGGAGTGTCAAAGCACGAAGGGTGATGCCGTGAACTTGTTTTGGTGAGTATGAGAGTAAAGCACGAAGGGTAATGCTGTGCATTGTTTGATATTGTCTCCCTTGCTGGGATGTTGAGATTACTGTTATTGTTCCCTTGCCGGGATTCCTATTTTTATTCTGTTTACTCCCTTGCCCGTTGTTTGTGATTGTTGTTTGGGGGAGGAAGAGTGTTAAAGCACGAAGGGTGATGTCGTGCACTGTTTGCTATTGTGAGGAAGAGTGTAAAGCACGAAGGGTGATGTTGTGCAAGCTTGTGATTTCTGGTCCTTATTGATATTCTGACCTTGTTGCTCCTTTCTTTGTTTAAGATTTCTTATATGAAACTGTTATCTCCCAATAGCATGTTCCCGTTTCCCTTATTAATGGATTACTTCCTGTATTTCTCTTCCGTTGTTTATATTTATATATTCGAACTGCACAGGTACATTTTGTTGTTGTGTCTTAGCCTCGTCACTACTTCGCCGAGGTTAGGCTCGGCACTTACTCAGTACATGGGGTCGGTTGTACTGATGCTACACCTGCACTTCTTTATGTTGTGCAGATTACGCAGCCGGACCCGGAGGACATCATTAGTGGGAGTGTCTTCCAGCTCATCCTAGAGGCTTCAAGGTATACCCGCTGGCGTTCGGGCCTTGGCGTCTCTCCCATCCCTATGCCTTTGTTTCTGTCTTGTTTTCCTCTAGTTTCAGAGACAGTCATGTATTTCCTTCCAGACTGTGTATTTAGCACTCTTATAGACAGTTCGTGAGTTTGTGACTCCAGGTTTTGGGAAAATTATGCGTCGATGTATTATGTTGTCTTTACTTAGTTTTGAAAACCATATTTATTTATCTCTGCTGTTAAGTTGTGAACAATTTTTAGCTTATTCTGTTAAATCGATGTTAATATCCCAGTTTATCTATACACGTTGGCTTGTCTAGCGGGTTCAACGTTAGACGCCATCACGGCCCGATGGTGGGATTTCGGGGCGTGACAGGCTCACATTGACCTCCGCACATAGACAACAAAAGCACGCAAACATTATTTCTTTGGAATCCTATAGGCAAGATATCTATGTGGGAAAACATAATGCAGAGGCAGTTTTATTAAGGCGAGCATTAAGACCTATTTATTTGCCTACTGATTTTATTCAGCGCGAATCAGGGCACTTCAGGCAGTAATATGTCACAATTATAAACCCAAAATCATTTTTAAGTCCTACAAATATATTGCCTAAGTGATTGACAGTAGCGAACGAATTCAGAATCGACCAACAAGATCCTATAGGGATGATTTCTGCGAGCTTATTAATTACAGGCCTATAGACAGGATTTCTAAGTGTAGCATGGATGTTAATCTATAGAGAGAGGTTTTATTCCTTATCAAATCCTATAGGCATGCTTTCTAATTGCTGAATTTATTTAAATCCTATAGGCATGATTTCTAAATGGTGAATTGATTTAAACCCTATATGCATGATTTGTAAATGCTGAATTGATTTAAACCCTATAGGCATGATTTCTAAATGCTAAATTGATTTAAACCTATAGGCAAGATTTCTAAATGCTGAATTGATTTAAACCCTATAGGCATGATCTTTAAGTTTAAAACTGATTTTTTAGTCCTATAGGCATGATATCTATTAGCGGGATATGGGCAGAATTTAAACAGATTGCCATGAAAGATAATTATCTCACACAACAATGTCCTATAGGCATGATTGCTAATGCACATTTATTGAAAACATGTATAGATCCTATGAACAAGATTTATAATGTACAAAATTAAATGAAAGTCCTACAAGCAAGGTCTCTAGTATGCAAATGTAAAACACAGAATCAAAACGATCACGAAAGCCCTATAGGCAAGATTTCTAAACACAGTATAGCACTCACATAGTTTAACGAGCGTAATTAAATCCTATAGGCAGGATTTCTACCCAATTTTAACAAAATATATAAATAAAATCCCCCCAGCTTTACTAAATATACCCAAATGTATTATTATAGAGTTAGTACAACCCAGAATATCAAATGAATTACATAATGGTAATAGTTACACTATAGGGAGCCTTCATAGGCCCAAATAAACCTGGGAGTCAGGCCTTCCAGCATAACCACAACACAACATAGGGATTCATAGTACATTAGAACCAGGTTTCCAGTGCATCAAAGTTCCCAAGGGTCTCGAGGGACCCAGGGCAATGCTCACACAACAGAACCAAATACTCAGAAATAATTCAAAGGATATTAGGAACCAAACCCAGTGTGTCAGAGTTCACAAGGGTCTCACATGGACCCCGAGAAGTGCTCACACTGAAGAGGTTAAGGATAGAACCTAAGGACCTAAGAATAGGAGTTTGAGGTAGCAGTATACAAGAAGAGAAAATGGTTAAGAACTGATTTTTAAAACAGGTTTGAGTTTAGAAAAAGCCATCATCACAGAGTTCAAAACACATAATATGTAGGCAGAATTGCACTAAGAAGACAAATTGGCAAGATTTGCAAAGTTGTTCATGCTCAAGTATACAGTTAGAATCTGAAAGGCCTAATTAAGCTAAGTGCACATGCTAGTATTAAGGACAAGCTTTGTTTTCTCACAAACAGTATTTAGACATGGTATGAAAGCAAAAAGTCAAACAATCATATGGAATCAAAACGAATTAAAGACATGCTAAAGGACAAGTTATCAGGGTACATGAGTGACAGAAAATGGCTTATCACTGATCAAGCATAATAAGACAAACTTCGTAAAGATTCAGAATAGGTGAGCTAATAAGTATCCTAGTATTGTCCTAAGAGGTTACTAAATATTCAGGGCAAGTGCAGAACTAACAAAGTTGTATACAGGAAGCAATTATTCTAACACCTAAGAGGATTCATATTATTCAAAACAAATAGTCTCAGAACTAAAAATATTAATTTGAGAACTAAAGAGACTCATATAAACATGAAATTGGCAGAATCATGCTCAAAAGGTAAACTTTAAACATACTGGATCATAGACACAGGTCACAAATGCATAAGAATAAGATGGAAAAGGTACAGTGACTCACCAGTTAGGCGAGAAGTGCAAGAAAAGAACAAAACCACAACGTTATGAATCAACAATGAGAAGCAAAGGCCAGAACTTAATGGCCTTGGCTTTCAGCCGGCAAAGACCACAATGCCGAATACGAATAATAACAGAATAGAGTTTAAGACTAGTGAGTTTAATTATTTTTTGAGTCTTTTTGAAAGGAAGAGGAGAAAGGGTTTAAATAGTAGTCAACTAGACAAACAAATAAGGGAATAGATCAATCATACACAGACAAGGGAAAAAATCACAGAATTAGTTGAAGTCTAATTTTAGGACAAATAGTACAGAAATCAGTAAATTAACAGGGCATAATGGCGTGTAATGCGAGTAACACTTGGAATAAGGAAAATATCATATAGAATCAATTAAAAATCAGTTAGAGCAGAATAAGGTAAAAATAAAGAAAGTATTAGTCACATATGAGAAATGAAAGAGTATCATAAAATGAGTAAGAAGTCTCAAACCCTAGTTTTAGGTAAACCCCACAAAATCGGCAAAAAATAAAGGCAATCAACTATATGCTCTATGCGATGAACATAGACAAGAAATTATTCAAAAATAAACACATAATCGAACCAGATCTGGTCCAAATTTAGTGTCTGAAACCCTAATTTATTATAAGTAAAAGAAATCACCAAAAAATAGGCAGATTTATGCATAATAGGACGATATAGACGGGATAACACTTAAAATTAAAGCTTGAACCAACTTTGGTTCGAATCAAAAGAGGATCTGAAAATCCTAACCTTAGGTTTAAGTATAAATCAGTGAGAGATACAAAAATAATCGTACTTACAAAGAACGAGTGATGAACACAGACGGAAGAAACAACATGTTAAAGATTTGAACCAGTTTTGGTTCGATCCTTACAAGATCCCCTTTCCATATTGGGAAATTTTTTTAGGTAATACCAAAAACGGGTAGCCAGTAAGGAGGAGGGGCCAATATGGTAAGGATATGAGGAGGGAATCTCATCAGAGACGGGATTAGGGGGTGATTTTGGATGATAGCGGCTTAAGGTTTTGAGAGGAGAGGAGGGGTTTGAGAGGATACAGAGGCGGCGCTTGGTGGAAATGAATTAGGTTAGGGGTGTTTGGTATAATAAAAGGGGCCGGGTGTTTGGGAACCATTAATCTCGAGAGATCAACAGTTGGGATTAGATTTTAGGCCAGGTGGGTTAATTTGGACGGGTATGGGTCTGGTTGGACGGGTATGGGTATTTGGGTACTGGGCTTAGTGTATTGGGATGGGGTAATAGGTTAGGCTAGGTCCGGAATTGATTAAAAAAGTGGCTAGATTTTAAATACATGATTAAACCCGTAAAATAATTTGTAAAAGCATAATTAATAAATAATAAAAATGTCATTTGGGAATGAAAATAATTTAAAATAATTAATTAACATTATAAGAATATAAAAGGTCATTTTTTCTGTGTAAATAAGGTAGTTATGCATATATGTGGCTATTATTGCGAAATATTACAATTATAGCCTAAAGATGCAAATATAATTATACATAAAATGTACCAAAATATTTAAAGCTTAGTATGGATATAAACGAATAAATTAGGTGATAAGTAATTAATGATTATTTATATAATAAAATATGGGAATAAATTGATTTAAAAAATCTTTAAAAATTATGAAAAATTATGGAAAAATACTGATTGGTGCTCATGCACTATTTTGAAAGTATATATGTATTTACAAAAATATATGGGAAAAATTGGTATCAACAGTTGCCCCCTTTTATCCGGGAAGGATGAAAGAGTTGTCGGGTAAAGACATGATGATCAATTTTGACCGAATAGGGCGATTTGAAAGATATAGGCCGCACTTCGATTTTCGAGCTGCCTAAATATCCCTGGTTTTACAGGAGGCCATGTGTAGTTCCGAAACCAACGGTGGAATAAACCGATGAAGTCATTGCAAGAATAGACAAAAGGTTCTGAGTAGGATTACTTAGGATTGAAACGGTTATGGGTGAGCGGTTAGGTTTGGAATAATTTGAAGGAAATGGAGCGGGATGTCTCCTGTTGGGATAACAGTTACTCACTAGGTTACCTGCAAGTCTACAAAAGTATACTGCGAGTGCATATGTATAAATTATTTGCGCAAATTTAAACATGATGCAAATTTCCTTCAGACCATGGAGACTGTCTTTGGACGGTGAGGATGACGTCTTTAGACCATTATGTCTTGGGCCATGAATTGTACGGTAAGGGATTCGCAGGCCATGACATGATGTTCTCGGGCCATGAAGATGGTGCCTCCGAACCATGACGCCTTTGAATAATGATGTGCAAATTTGAGAGATCCTCAAGCCATGGTATGATGTCTTCCGGCTATGAGGATGGTGCCTTCATTCTATGACGCCTTCAGACAAGTTGGATATATTTCGGCCCATGAGGTGCAGAGACATGATGCTAAAGGTTACAAGACAAAGCTTAGTCTTATATAAAGTTGAGGGCGGAGCTTAGCCTGAGAGAAGAGAACAATGCAAGAGCGAGACAGGGCTTAGCCTCATGCAAGATCGAGACAAGGCTTAGTCTCATGCAATATTTAGACAAGGCTTAGTCTCATGCAAATAGAAGGCAATGCTTATCCTTATGAAAATAGAGAGGCAGGGCTTAGTCTCATGCAAGATTGAGACAAGTCTTAGTTTCATGCAAAAAGAAGGCAGTGCTTAGCCTTATGCAAGTAGAGAGGCATGGATTAGCCTCATGCAAGATTGAGACAAGTTTTAGTCTCATGCAAAGAGAAGGTAGTGCTTATCCTTATGCAAGTAGATAGGCAGGGCTTAGCCTCATGCAAAATTCGAGACATTGCTTAGTCTCATACAGGGGGAAGGTAATGCTTAGCCTTATGCAAGTAGAGAGACATGGTTTAGCTCATGCAAGATTGAGACAAGGCTTAGTCTCATGAAAAGAGAAGGTAATGCTTAGACTTATGCAAGTAGAGAGGTAGGGTTTAGCCTCATGCAAGATTCGAGACATTGCTTAGTCTCATGTAGGGGAAGGAAATGCTTAGCCTTATGAAATTGAGGAGGCAGGGCTTAGCTTCATGCAAGATTGAGACAAGGCTTAGTCTCATGAAAAGAGAAGGCAATGGTTAGCCTTATGTAATTGAGGAGGTGGAGCTTAGCCTTATGGAAGATTTGAGACAGTGCTTAGTCTCATGCAAATGGACGAGTAGTAAGAAAGGGCGAAGTGTTTCTTAGCTGGAGGTATATTTGCGTCAGGTGGCTTTGTCGTTATGAAGACACTTGTGGTTATTCTTTGTTCCTGCATCCAAAGAAAAATCATGAGTTTTCGAGGGGGGAGGTTGGTTCGTGCCTTTTTCTGCTTGCTTTGCACCGCTCCGCCCTAGGGTCCCGTTCAAGTCACCATGGGTAGCATTTGGCTAAAAAATAAAGTTTTTCAAAAGTGTACGTGTATGGTTTTCAAAATATAGTGATATGCAGTTTAGAAATTAGTTGGATGAACCAGTAACTGTGACATAATTAGAGACATTGCGACTTCCTCTACTGTAGAATTTTGAGGGCCCTTCTAAAAATTCTGCCCCAGTTAACTAGATGAACTTTCTGACTGTTCCGTATGTTGCAGTTGACTAAACTTACTTCAGAATTCTGCCCCGGTTTCTAGTTAACTGGAGAAAATAGAAATTTTATTGAATTGTAACCGAACCCACAGGGCTACCTATGTATCCCCTCTTAAACGGGAATTAGGTCGAACGTAGTTTAATTTACATCATATGAAGAAGCATAAAGTGGTTTACACATAGTATCTTTTGACTGCATCTGAATTGATAGGCTTTGGCCAGATTTCTACATCCATCTCTGCGAGTATGAGCGCTCCTCCTGTCAATACTTTGTGAACCATGTAAGGACCTTGCCATTTGGGAGATAATTTTCATTTGGCCTCATCTTGATGTGGAAAGATTCGTTTCAGTACCAGCTGCCCCGGCGTGAACTATCTTGGTTTGACCCTTTTGTTGAAAGCCCTGGACATTCTATTCTGATAGAGCTGGCCGTGACAAACTGCATTCATCCTCTTTCCGTCTATGAGGGTAATTGCTCATAGTGATTCCTTATCCATTCTGCATCGCTGAGTTCAACTTCTTGTATGATTCTTAAAGAAGGAATTTCTACCTCGGCGGGAATGACAACCTCGGTACCATAAACCAGCAAATAGGGAGTTGCCTCGGTTGATGTGCGAACTGTGGTACAGTATCCCAATAAGGAGAATGGTAATTTCTCGTGCCATTGCTTGTGATTATCTACCATTTTTCTTAGTATATTCTTGATGTTTTTGTTGGCGGCCTCCACGGCTCCATTCATTTGAGGCATGTATGTTGTGGAATTTTTGTGCTTTATTTTCAAAGTTTCACACATGGCTTTCATCAGATCTCTATTGAGATTGGCGGCATTGTCACTGATGATGGAATCTGGAACCTCAAATCGACACACAATCCAATCTCTGACAAAATCCGCGACGACTTTCTTGGTTACCGCTTTGTAAGATGCAACTTCAACCCATTTAGTGAAGTAGTTGATGGCCACTAAAATGAACCGGTGCCCATTTGAAGTGGTGGGCTCAATTGGGCCGATGACATCCATTCCCTAGGAAGCAAAAGGCCAAGGTGAGCTTGTTGCATTAAGCTCGTTAGGCGGCACCCGTATCATGTCTGTGTGTATCTGGCATTGGTGGCATTTCTAAACGTACCGTATGCAGTCTATTTTCATGGTCATCCAAAAGTATCCGGCCCTGAGTATTTTATTGGCCAAGAAAAAACCATTCATATGTGGGCCGCAGGTTCCGGCATGTAGCTCCTCGAGAAATTCGGAAGCCTCTTTTGCGTCAACACACCTTAACAGTCCCAGATCGGGAGTTCTTCTGTACAGGGTTCCTCCTAGAAGAGGTGATTGGACAATCTCCGAAGGGCGTGTTTCTGAGTATGTTTTGCATGCTCCGGGTATTCTCCTTTTGTCAAATATTCTTTGATGTCGTGGAACCTGGGGTTTCTGTCTGTTTCTTCTTCAACATGAGCACAATATGCCGGCTGATTATGGATTCTCACTGGAATGGGATCGATGAAATTCTTGTCTATATGTTGTATCATTGATGACAAGGTGGCCAATGCGTCTGCGAATTCATTTTGAATTTTGGGGACATGCCGAAATTATATCTTTGTGAACCTCTTCTTCATTTCTTGTACATGATGCAGTATGGCAGTATTTTGTAATTCTTGTTACCTTATTCTTCTTGTGCTTGATGTACCAACAGGTCTGAATCGCCGATTACTAGCAGTTCCTGAATATTCATATCAACAACCTGGTTGAGCCCCAATATGCAGGCTTCATATTCCGTCATGTTGTTAGTGCATGGGAATCCGAGTTTTGCAGACACTGGATAATGCTGACCGGTTTCTGATACCAAGACGGCTCCAATACCTACTCCTTTAAAATTTGTATCTCCGTCGAAAAACATTCTCCAACCTTCGTAGGCTTCAGCAATATCTTCTCCTACGAATGATACCTCCTCATCAGGAAAATATGTTTTTAGGGGTTCGTATTCTCCTCCTACAGGATTTTCAGCAAGATGATCTGCTAATGCCTGTACCTTGACTGCTTTTTGAGTTACATAGATAATGTTGAACTCACTCAGCAAGATTTGACACTTGGCCAGCTTCCCAGTAGGCATGTGTTTCTGAAAGATGTACTTCAGGGGATCCATCTTTGATATGAGATATGTAGTATAGGCACATAAGTAGTGCCTTAGCTTCTGAGCTATCCAGGTTAGAGCGCAACAAGTGCATTCCAGTAGAGAGTATCGTACTTCATAAGGAGTGCACTTCTTGCTTAAGTAGTATATGGCCTGCTCCTTTCTTCCCGTCTCGTCATGTTGTCCGAGAACACAAACGAAGGCCCCATCTAACACTGCAAGGTAGAGTAGTAGTGGTCTTCTAGACTCTGGCGGGACTAAGACTAGTGGTGTGGACAATCATTCCTTGATTTTGTTAAAAGCCTTTTGAAAATCCTAGGTCCAACTGGTTGCGGCATCCTTTTTTAACATTTTGAAAATCGGCTCGCATATTACTGTGGACTGTGCTATGAAACGACTGATGTAGTTGAGGCGTCCCAAGAAGCTCATCACATCCTTCTTGCTTTTTGGTGGTTGTAATTCCTGGATGGATTTAACCTTTGACGGGTCCAACTCTATTCCTCGGCGACTGACGATGAATCCCAACAATTTTTCGGCAGGAACCTCGATGCACACTTTGCGGGATTTAGCTTTAGATTGTACTTCCGCAGTCGGTCAAAGAATTTCTCAAATCTGCTATGTGATCTGTAGCCCTCTTGGATTTGATGATGACATCGTCAACATATATCTCTATTTCTTTATGTATCATATCATGGAAGATCGTTGTCATAGCCCGCATATAGGTGGCCCCAGCATTCTTCAGACCGAATGGCATCATTTTGTAGCAGTACACTTCCCATGGTGTAATGAAGGCTGTTTTCTCTTCTTCGTCCATCCAAATCTAATGGTAACGCGCGAAGTAATCTACAAAGGACTGGAGTTCATGCTTGGCGCAATTGTCGATCAGAATGTGTATGTTTGGTAGCAAGAATCATCCTTAGGACTTGCTCTGTTTAGATCTCGACAATCAACACAGACTCTGACTTTCCCATCTTTCTTTGGAACCAGTACAATGTTAGCCAACCAGGTTGGGTACTCAACCACTCTGAGGACCGTGGCTTTGATCTGCTTGGTGACTTCCTCCTTGATTTTCAGGCTCATGTCTGGCTTGAATTTCCTGAGTTTCTGCTTCATTGGCGGATACATTAGATTTGTAGGTAACTTGTGAGCCACTATGGATGTGTTCAACCCTGTCATATCATCGTATGAACATGAAAAGATATCCTCATATTCTTTCAGGAACCGGGAGTATTCTTCTTTCTCTGACAGAGACAAATGGATGCTTATGTGGATTTCCTTGCTAGTTTCGGAGTCTCCCAAGTTGACTATCTTGGTCTCGTCCAGGTAGGACTTGGGTTTGTTCTCAAAGTTCTCCACTTCTCCGACAATTTCCTCAGGTATTGCATCCTCCTCTTCTATTTCTTCCAAGTCACTATCCTTTTGTTGCATTGTCTCATTACATGTCACAGTCGTCAGTTCATCAAGATAAGAAATAGTAATGCTGTAGGGATAAAGATATGAAAGAAAAATAATAATAATAATAATAAAAAATCAAGCCATTTATAATGTTAAACAAAATTATTTCAATAACTCAAATAATGTTTTTCGAAACGGAACACTGAAAATATTATTTAAAAAAAATGCCAAAAGAGGAAGTCATTTTCAAAAGTAAACAATACTATCAGCCTTGCTACCCCGGGACTCGTTGGGCCCTTGATGTTTTAGTGGTCCAGTTCTTGAGGGATTCTCCCTTTTCCACTGTCTGGATAGTGAGGCCTTCTTCCTCCTCCTCCTCAACTATTACACAACAATCCATATCATCGTCTTCTAAGAACAAATTTCTCAATGATGCCAAGGCTTCTTCTTCCTCTGATCCCCATATTGTATCGGCATGATGGAAGGCCTAATTCAGGTGCAGTACGGCTTGTTCAAGAGGATAGTATTGACCGTGCCATGGTGGCGACCAATTTCGATATTCCTGCCAGGTGTGCTGATATCCGAGCCCGAAGGTTGTGCCATGGCGCTTCAGCTGTACTAGTTTGGAGATACCTTAAAGCTTTTTACCAAGCCCCTTACCAGGTTCATACCCTTCCCATACGAGTATGCTCTTTATTTTGCTACTCCACCATTTATCTTTCTCAATCGCGTTAACACGTTCGATACGATGATAAGTTTCTTCACCTAACTTCCTTCTGTTTTCCAACACTGGAACAGTCTGACTGGTGTAAATGGGGTTTCTCCCATCTCCATGGATGATCACTTTTTGATAGTTCCATTCAAATTTTACTGCTTGGTGCAAAGTAGATGCGACAGCTCCGGCGACATGTATCCAAGGCCGCCCCAACAATAGATTGCAGAAGGCGAATATGTCTAGTATTTGGAATTCAACATCGAACCAGGTAGGACCCATTTTCAAGCATAGGTTGGTTTATCTAATCGTGGCTCTTTGTAACCCATCGAATGCTTTCACATTCATAGATCCTGCTCGTATTTCATGTAGGCCCTTGCCCAACTTTTTCAGAGTTGTCAACGGACAAATGTTGAGGCTGGACCCTCTGTCTATCAGAACTCTGGCAATGAACATATCTTCACATTGCACTATGATGTGCAGTGCCCTGTTGTGGCTTAACCCTTCAGGTGGCAATTCGTCTTCATGGAAGGTGATCTTATGACTTTCCAACACTTGTCCCACCATATTGGCCATTTCTCCGCTAGTAATGTTGTTGGGCACGTATGTTTCATTCAGTAACTTCATCAGAGCAATCCGGCGTGCTTCGGAATTTTGCAGCAACGATAAGATGGATATATGGGAGGGAGTCTTATTTAGATGATCAATAATAGAATACTCCCTTGCTTGTACTTTCTTCCAGAGGTCGTACGGACTAGTTTCAATTACGGGTTGTTTGTTGGAAGCTTGCTTACTTGTCTCTCCCAAATGATCAGGTGTGTAAATTATGCCCGTTCTGGTCATCCCTTGTGCAGCGCCAGACTCTTCCATCTTTTCCTTCCTCTTTCTCCTAGCCTCAGCAACATAATCCCAAGGTACATCGTTGGAACTGAAGGGCGGTGTGGATGTCACCGTCACAGTGAAAGGTATGGATACTTCTACATCAAACGGAGCAGGTGTAGCTGCAAGTGGTGTCACTTATACTTCAAAGGGATCCGATGAGGCTACCTCAAATTTTACTGGAGGCTGTACTTGTACCACAATGAGATTGAGCGTGACTGCCGGCTTCTTAGGATCATCACCTTCCCGGATAAGTCTGATTGTTCCCTCAGGATCCCATTCTTCATCAGTTTCTATCACATTGAATCCTTCACCCCTATGATCTGGAAGGGGGTTGTTGCGGACATTGGGTGTGGTTTCCTTCACCTGTATGACCTTGGTATCAATCAGTGTTTGGATCTTATCTTTCAGGGTGCGGCATTCGTCAATAGTATGTCCCTTCATACCGGAATGGTACACACACGTCTTGTTTGGGTTGACCCATTGAATTTTCCATAGCCACGACGGGAATATGGGTGACATATCCACCAACTTTTTATCTTTCATACATTTGGTCAATAGGTTCAGCAATAAGGGCGTATTATTTGGGTGGTTTGCAATCAAATTTGGACTTGGGTTTTTGGTAATTTGGAGGAGATGGAGGTGAATGATAATAGGCTGGTTGGGTATTATAAGTGTGGTAGGCGGTAGCAGGTTGAGGATATCTAGGAGGTGAAGGTTGGTATGTGGGTGGAGGTGTTTGGTACACAAATGGATATTTCGTACCCGGGGCAACCATTATTGTTCCCACTTATTTCTTCTTTGATATGCCACCTAATTGTAGTGCTTTATTCGTGGCCTGCAGTGCCTCGAAATTTGTCACCATTCAACTTTTGATACCTTCCTCGATCCTTTCTTCGAGCTTGATGATATCGGAGAACTTGTGATTCTTGATTACCATTAACCTTTTGTAATATTGTGGATCCTAAGCTCTGACAAAGAGCTTGTTCATCTGCTCTTCATCTAATGTCGGCCTGACCTTCGCTGCTTCTGACCTCCATCGAGTAGCATACTCGCGGAAAGTCTCAGTGGGATTATTCTTGAGATTCTAGATATAGAAGGCGTCTGGTGCATTTTCTGTGTTGAATCTGAACCTATCCATGAAGTCTGACGCCATGCTTACCCAATTAACCCATTTCTTGGGATTTTGACTTATGTACCAAGACAGAGCGTCTCTAGTAAGGATTCTCATGAACAGCCTCATGTGAATCCTTTCGTCCTTTCCGACCCCTACAAGTTTATCACAGTAAGTTCTTAAATGAACTTTTGAGTCACCCGTTCCATAGAACTTAGGAGGTTTGTAACCCTCCGACATTTCCACATCAGGCTGAATGCACAAATCCTCATAATTCAAACCTTTGATTCCTTTGCCTCCTACACCCTGAACTCGGCTTGTGACTTTCTTGAGCTATTCTGTCATGTTCTTAATGAGCAAGTCCTTTTCGGCAGATTCAAGTGTATATGAGATTGGCTGAGCAGAGTGCGGTAAGGTTTCCACGTATATGGGGTTGTTTTGGTGAATGCCAGGAGTTTGCGTGTAGTGGTGATCATTGGTTGAATTTTGGGTATCGGGGGTAGGCTGATGGGTATTCTGAGGAGTGTGATAAGTGGTTTGCGGACATTGAGTCAAGAGATGCTGATGTTGAGGAGGTGTAGGTATGGGTAAAGGATTTTGAGGAGGGGTTGTGTATTGGTAGGGTGCGGGAGGATTCTGCGGGTGTTGGTTAGGTGTATTCTGAGGAGGTGCCGGGTTTTGGGTGTTTGGATGATTGATATCTGGGATGTTTAGTGTGAAGGAGAGTTTTTCCAAATTACGGACCTGCTCAAGCTCACCCTGTAGTTCAAGTATCCTCTGTTCAAGCCGCGAAACCAAGTCATTTGGTGCCGGAGTACTCTAACCATCAGAAGTTTCAACATTCTCAGCATGTGTGGGCTTATCTTTTTTGACGCCACTCATATCGTCCATCTTAACTTTCCCTTTTCCTTTTGATGCACTTGGAGGAGGAGGTGGTGGAGGGCCTCTGGATCTGGTATGGTAAGCTGATGATGTTACTATGTGTGAACCAACCTTAGGGGATGGGGATAATTAAAAAGAAAGAAAAACAAAAGGTAACCAAGTTAGTGAGAGTTCTGAAAAATGTTTGCAGTATTTAAACACATATTGAGGGAATGTAAATTCGCGTCCTAATTTGGGAGCCTCGTTGTGCCCGAGGTTGGCCTAGAGACAAGTAGATTTGGAGAAATTTAAAGCCAATAATTGCCTCATTTCATTAACGTGATAAATAAGACGAATCTAAAACGACAACAAATAAATAATTCACTAATGACGTTTGCCTTATTACATTCGAAAAGTGATTCTAAAACAAATAAACCCAGTCTACTTGGTCCCAGAGGGACCTTCTCCAGGCTTGGCTCTCTTGGCTCCATTGATCAGGTTCCCCAGGTCGCGCATGTCCAGTAGTAGGTATGCCGTTGCAAGATGCCCTCCTTCGTTACCCTCTGTATTCTGGCAGTCTATGAATGTTGCCAAAACGGAATACAGCCCTTTCTCCGTCCCAGAACATAGTAGCAGCTTCAATCAACATGTTGTTTTGTTGGATGTCAATAAGGAAGGTAAGTTTCCGAGGACCCTTTTCACATGATTTTTGTCACTTGACGGAAGGACCTCCCACCAATCTAGAAATAATGGTGGTATATCTCGGACCATGCCGAACCTGGGGACTTCGTGCCTCATTTTCTACAAAATAAACAAGGTTAGACCCTTTCCCCCCTCCGGATTCGACTATTTATACATTAATGATTAGCATATTGGCACTTATTTCTCCAAATTAATGCACAGATCGTGGTTGCATCCGATGGGAGTATGGAAACGCCGGTGGACTTTGGACAAGGCTTTTCTTAGAGGGTTATTATGTAGAAAACATATTAACCCAGACTAGGTTTGACCACGATGCATGTACAGTTATAATCAGAGTAAGGTTTCTATAGAGGTCTAGACTGGTACCCTCAAGCGGACGTCTTGAGGGGGAAAGACACGGAACCGTTGACTGCACCGTTGATCAACTAGTTTTACCGCAAATAAGCCTTTCCAAATTCAAATAGGGTGATATAGGAAGAGCGCAAATACTCATCAAGCGTTGCTATGGTATTGATTACGCACGAGTGGAATATGATGTTGAGCATGATTTATGCAACAAAAAACAGCACGTTGTCACGTATTTGCACGATGAAAAAAAAATGATAAATGCGGTACTAATAATTGTAAAGGCATTTAAGAAAGAAAATAAAGGGACAAGTTAGTTTTCATAGTAAAAAGTAATAAAGTAGGAAAGAGAAATCGTAAATGACTGAATGGGAATTATAGTGATGAAAGGGAAAAGTTCAGGCGGGATTCACGGTGTTACAGAGACAAAGGGGATGATTTTGGGGGTGGATTTGTGACCTTGCACGAATTTGTGCAAGGTTCTTGATTGATAGGGTTGAGATAAAAGAGAGAAGAAAGGGAAATTAGGACAGTCGTTTGGTAGAAAGTGATTAAGGTTTAGGATCATCTCTGGGTTTAAAACGCGAGACGGAATCTGGGTCGTTTGATCATTTGATCAACGGCCCCGATACTTCAGGGACATGAGAATTATTAAATTGATTTTTGAGGAAAGTTGGTGGCCAATGGATCTCTGTAATCCAATGTCGGAGATGAGGTCTTACCAAAATTAAAGAAAGGAGGAAAATGGAGATTAAACATGGACCGTTGATGAATTGGATCAACGATCCAGATCTATTTGTGTTTTCTCTACGATTGAGGGAGACGGGTGACGTGGCGTGCTGCCATTGGTTGAGAGGTAATTGCATGGATTTCCATCATGGGTGGAAGAGGTACTCTGGACCGGGTGAAAGAACTGGGCTTGTGTGTTGGACCAATTGAGCTGGTATTTGATTTAAAATATGGCCACATTGCATTTAATTAGATAATTACAATTATAGCCTCTTGAGCTTTTGACCCCTTTAAAGATTAACTTAGTTATACTTAATTAATTATAATTAAATGGGATAAAATATATTCATCAAACACATTATAAATAATGGTAACTTATTATTTATTTATTAAAACCCTTCATTTATTGAATTATGAAACTAATTTTGAGTTAATTACAATAATAAGAAATATAATTAAAAATTTAATTCATTATATTGATTGTAAAACTTATTTATTAGAACATAAATATTATTTTAGTAATTTTAAAATAATAGGAGTAATATAATTCATACATATTTAACATCAAATTATTAATCCAACATTTTAATATTTCTTATTATATTTTAATAATAATATATATTATTAGAAAATATTTTACCATATTTATTGCAAATTATCAAGCATAAATAATTTAATTTTAAAAGGGAGGGTCAAAATTGGTCGTCAACACCAATTAGCCTGAGGAATAACAATTATATGCCTGCATGACAAGTATACAAGCTAAAATCAACAACATCACAACAAAATCATCAAGTATACAAAATTTCAGCACATTCATAGTGTCTGGCATAAATACCCCTCAACCATATTCTCAACACTCTCAAGGTGCCTGGCATAATGTCCCTGAATCATCACGCGCGCATACGCACACACAGAGACTCGGCACTGTACGAGTACTTAACATAAGCCCCTCACTAAGCTATATGTTCCTGCACTCACAGGGTCCAAAGTAATATGAGTTATCACCTGAATCCGAAGAGGCGGATGCTAGCCCAAGCGCTGATCGGATTAAAAGTCAACGATCAATATCATTCAGCCCATAGTCTTGACGCAAACTTCACTTCACTATCAAGATCAACAAGGATATATGGACCAAGATTGGTTATCAATCTGCTCAATATGACTCTTTGGTCCAAAATCAATCATCAATCTCCTCAGTTATCAATACACCCACATCTCGCAGTACCATACTCAAAATATCACGCGGTATATACCAACGTGCCATAACTTATAAGTGGAAAAATATGGTATCAAAGAGGCATAATAGAAAAACAAGGAATGTAATAGCCTAAAGTCTACCCGGATCATGAATAACCACAATGCACATATATGTGCTCGTCATCTTGCATATGCGTCACCCCGTCATGTAGCAAACATCATTGCCTATAAATACCCTCAAATATAGCCTAGGCAATATACTTACCTTGATCAAGTGAGAATAAATACTCCAATAATCCCTTGCCTCTAAAATCGGTCTTCAACCGGATCAAATCTAGTAAAATAACACACCATAATGTCAAATAATGCTAAAGAAAATAATTACGGAGCATAAAGGCTAATTCTTTAATCAATTATACAAAGTCAACCAAAAGATCAACCCGGAATTGCTTTTCGTAACCCGATAAAACTTATAAATCCCGGCTACCCATTCGAATACAAGTCCAAATATATAAATTTCATGAATCCGACTCCAAATCGAGGTTCAAATCTCTATTATTCACTTTCCAAAATCTAGCACAAAACCTCCCAAATTTGTCTTTCAAATTCCATAATATATGTGTAATAATCCATTGGGAAATAAGATATATTATCAAAAATCAAGTAGAAATCACTTACCCTTCAAGTGGTGATAAAAATCTCCCAAACAATTACCTCCACCCTAGCTCTAAGAATCAAAATAGTGAAAATATGCCAAACCCTCGAAATATATTCTCCTTCCAGTGATTCTGTATCTGGGAACCACTAGGTCGCTTCTTTAATGTTCCATTTGCAGCAAACCTTCGGAGATGCAAAATTCACTTAACTAGCCGACCCTTCGCTTCTATGGCACATTTCCGCATCTGCGGATGCACTTCTGTGCTAACATCCTCGCACAAGCAAGGACCCACACTTGCAAAACTTCAGTGCCGGTACGATTCACCTGGGCCACTCCTCATCCCACTTCTACGAGCAAAATCTTGCACCTGCATTTGACTCTGCTGGTGCGATGCACCAGATCCCTGCCATAACCAATAATGCTTTAATTCACCAACATTGCCCCGAATTGATCCGAAGCACACCCGAGCCCTCCGGGAGTCCAATCATACCTACAAATTTGAATACATTATCCAAACTTATTCAAATTCCCAAAACACTACGAATAACAACAAAATCAAGAATCGATGATCGAAATCAATCTCTTAAGGTTCAAACTTTTCAACTTCGTCGAACATGTCCGAATCATGCCTAAATATTCTTGATACCAACCAACTTCGCACACAAGTTTCAAAGTACAAAATGAATATATTCCAAGTCCCCATACAATAATTCGAGTCCGACATCACCAAAGTCAACTCCTAATCAAACCTATGAGCTTTTCAAACTTTCCAATTTCTAACTTTCGACAAATAGAGTCAAAACATTCTAGGAATTACCCAAAATTACCGTATGAACCTATTGAAACCCTCAAATAATCATTCCAAGATCATCTACTTGAAAGTCAAACATTGGTCAACTCTTACAATTTAAGCTTCCAACAATGGAACTAAGTATTCCCGTTCACTCCCAAACATTTTCGAAACCAAAACAATCATCCCCGCAAGTCACAAAATAATAAACAAGCATATGGAAAATATCAAATAGAAAAATGATGCTCAAATACACAAAATGACCGGGTGGAATGAGAGAGGAAGATCGAGGGAGAGAAAATAGAAAATATTAGAGCCTAATACATTACTTTATATACAATTGGTAATTGCGTATTTGATTGAATTATATGAAAACCTCTCTAATAGTGGTAATTAGATTTATAATTTAGCATGGATAGGTACAAAATTCTTTTAATAAGATTTAATCCTAATTCAATTCAAGTTACGGTTAAAAAGAACAATTGAAAAGTACATAAAATTGGAATATATGTGGAACTAACACTTCCCTTTTGTGTAGTTTTGTTGCTCAATTTGTATATTTTGTTTATTTACTTAGTCGGTAGGTGTAGTTAAGGTCAGTAGAGCGCGTCTAAGGTCTTATCTGTTTACATTTAACGAAAGTCTGAACTAATTCAAACTTGAGATCATTAAGTGTATAAATTTGACAAATAGCTACTTTTAACTCCTACTATTAGAAATTAGCCATTATTTAAAAATCTATTACCATTTAGCCATTGCTTTCACATGAAAAAATATTTAGACAAATGTACTTCTACCTAAAACATGGAACAACTCTAGTAGTAGTGCTGGATTTCAAAACTTTGACAAGTGAGACTTCAACACTCTATACCGCAGTTCAAAATTTTCCTACAGGTAAAATCCTATCACCCTATGCTTGAGTTCGAAAACTATGAAGGTAAAACCAACTTTGTATGCTAGAGTTCTAACCCAATTCTTAAAACCAACACTTTTCTTGACATGAGCATCTATACAATAACATGGTCTAACTGTTGAAACACTATCTAGGAAGGTAGAACAGTAGAATAAAACTACAAGATAAAGGAGGAGAATTAAGGTTTGTGGACGCCAAGGCAGCTATCACGATAGTCTCCAAACTGAATAAGATCCAACACTAGCAACCTCCGTGCCTGGAAGTACTTAGATCTGCACACGAAGTGCAGAGTGTAGTATGAGTGCAACCGACCCAATGTACTCAATAGGTAACAAGACTAACCTTGAGCTGAAAGCAGTGAAAAGCTCAACCAATACAATCCAAATACATAATTTAACAGTACAGAAATGCCAGGACATATGACAATAATATCTCAGTGGAACTCATAATCTGTTGGTACACAGTACAGGAATATAGACATGCTTCCAAGTTTAATAGTTAAGCTCAATGCAGATAAGATATGCCAAGTAGGATTGAATGAATATTACATCTCTATATCAACATGCTAATGTGTATGTCACATGTGGTGCAACACAATGAAAACCTCATGTACTCACACTCTCAGAGTACTCAATCTGAATGTCTCAATTCTCGCTCATCACAGTCAATCACTCATCACTGTACGGTACCTGTGCTCATTGCTGGTATCTCAGACTCCGGAGAGGCGGATCCTGCCCAAACACTAATAAAACCTAATGTGGTGCGCAACCCGATCCCATCATGAATCAGGAATACCTTCCACATCGTACAACCCGATAACATCATGAGTCAAGAATACTTACTGCAGCGTGTAGCCCGATCCCATCATGAGTCAATAGAGTTCCATGAAATCGACTGAGTCACAATTTCTATGGTGTACGCCCATATGCCCGTCACCTAGCATGTGCGTCACCTCAACACTGATCACACAACACGTAATTTAGGGATTCATACCCTCAGAACCAAGTTTAGAAGTGTTACTTACATCAAACAGTGCAAATCTCTACTCCAATAAGCCCTTGCCTCGGGAATCGGCTTCCGAACGCCTCGAATCTAGCCACAAACAACTCGATACAATCAACATAGGCTATAGGAATCAATTCCATATGATAAAGCTAATTTCTTAAGCAAAAGTAAAAAATTCAACTCAAAAATTCAACCCTGAACGCACATCGCGAAATCCAACAAAAGTTAATAAAATTCGAACACCCATTCAACCACGAGTCTAACCATACCAAAATTACCAAATTCCGACACTATCGTCACTCAAATCCCCAAATTTTACGGTCTAATCCCTAGTCAAAAATTCTCAAAATTCCAACTTAAGCACACATAAACTAAGTGGGAAATTCAATGGGTATTTAAATATTAATGAATAAAAATGATAAAAATGACTTACCTCTTGAAATCTAGTGAAATCCTCTTCAAACATCGCCTCCAACCGAGCTTTTAAAGTCCAAAAATGATAAAATCTCAGAAACCCTTCGAAATATATTCTTCCATTGCTTTCGCACCTGCACTTCACTTAACCGCACCTACCGTCTCGCAGGAGAACCATTCTTCTGCTTCTACGATTTCCCTGAAAACCTCCTGCCCCGCTTTGCGCTTTGCGTCATCCTATCCGCTTCTGCTGAGACTGCTGTTGTGAGCACGTGATTTTTTCACCCACCTTACACTCCTAGAAAATTTAATAAAATAAATTAATTTTATAAAGTTTGTTGAATTTTAGCATATTTGTGAATTGTTTTTGCATTACATATTCATAATTCGTCCTTTAAAATTATTAAATTGCATTGCGCCATTATTATCGAGGAATTAAAAATATATTATTTATAATTAATTGAATTAAATAACAAATGAATGTCGATTATTGGGTGTAATGTAGTTTTAATTAACTAATTGCTTAGTTGAATCATTTTGTGAAATTAATTCTTTAGAAAAATACACGGATCAAATTGAATGGTGTTACTTCAAATCATTTCACTGATTAATCTATACTTAAAAAAAAAGAGTCAGAATTAGTTGTTACATTTTAGTTTAATTAGAGATAGTATTATGTCACGACCCCAAAACCTAAATCGGCCGTGATGGCGCCTATTGTGGAACTAGGCTAGTCAATAACCACATGTTTATAATTTCTTTCAAAATTTCAATCCAATTTCAAGCATTTCATAAAATATACACAGTTTACTAAATACATTAGGCCAATAGACAGTGCCACCAGCCCCAAAACTCGGAGCCAATGTCATGAGCATCTAAGAAAAATAATTCAAAGGTGTACTATTATAATACAAAATCTCCGAATGAATAGCTAGCTACAACAAGAAGGGAAAATAGAGATGCTGCAGCCGCTGAACAGCTACCTCTATATCCCGCACTCTGGCTCCGCACGGAAAAGATAGCTAATGCTCGCTATCTGCACATGAATCTGCACATAGGGGTGCAGGGAGTAATGTGAGTATGCCAACTCAGTAGTAATGAAAATAAATCAAGCCTAAGCGTCAATGAAACACATAAAAATCAATGTCATCAATTCACAATATGCACCGCCGTACTTTGCAATAGTATAAACATAGATATATGAAATCGTCATGCCTTAAAACCAACCTTAGAAAAGTCCTTTGAAAAATGTTTATGTTCAACAGATCCAAACCGAAAGATTTAGTATCAAAATGAAATGAATCACATAGAGGCCCCTCGGGCAAAAAATATTTCATAAGTTCAGAGTGAAAGTAGTAAAATCATAATTAGCCCCTCGGCAAAAACATGTATCATAATCATCCCCTCAGGCATGCCTCACAGTCACTCATAATCAGTCACTCAGCACCTCACAGTCACTCATAATCAGCCCCTCGGGCATACCTCACCATCACTCGTAATCAGTCACTCAGCACCTCACAGTCACTCATAATCAGCCCCTCGGGCATATATCACCATCACTCGTAATCAGTCACTCAGCACCTCACAGTCACTCATAATCAGCCCCTCGGGCATACCTCACCATCACTCGTAATCAGTCACTCAGCACCTCACAGTCACTCATGCCTCCCAAATCACTCGTCACTCGGCACTCGGTGCGCTCACTGGGGGTGTGTGCAGACTCTAGAAGGGCTCCTTCAGCCCAAACGCTAATATCAAGCCACCTCGTGGCGTATCATATCCTCACAATCAGGCCCTTGGTCTCACTCAGCAAAACCTCTCAAAAGCCCCTCGGGCAAATCAGTAAAACAGGGTACTCGATTGAAAGCATCATTTTGTAAATCTCAAAGTAATGTAAATCAGGCTGAGTTTCGAAAACAGTAAGCACAATGTGGCTGAGTGAAATCATCAATAAATAGTGAGGAAAATAGTAGTAAAAATCCCCCAAGGGGTCTAAATAGATCGACACGAGGCCCCAAACATGGCTTATGGCCCAAATATTTCAACAATCTTTAGAATGTAATTTAACATAAGGTTTTCAGTAAAATATGCGACTCATTAGTTTCCGCGGAGTGGACCTAGTCCAATCCAAAAATCAGTGCGCGCCACATACTCGTCATCCGACATGTGCGCCAACAGTGAGAAATATGTAGTCCGGAGTTTCATACCCTCAGGACAAGATTTATAACCATTACTTACCTCTACCAGGCCACAACACTAGTCCATTATGCTCTTGCCCATCAAATTGGCTCCCGATTTCTCCGAATCTAGCCAAAACCAGTTTAACATCATTAATATATACTAAAGGAACACAACCCAATCGAAAACTATCAAATTATACAAGAATCTCGAAATTCGGCCAAACCCGAGCCTCGGGCCCACATATCAGAATTCGATAAAATTTACATCACTAGAAACCTTGTCCTCCCACGATTCTACACATACCAAAAATACCACAATCAGACCACAATTGCCTACCCAAATTGCCAAAAGAATTTTTTCCAATCCTCCACCTACTTTTCCAAACCTTTTCCTACTTTAATCCTCCAATTTACAAGCCTAATCCGAACAAAATAGCATAGAAACGACTTTAATAACCCGAGAACTTACCTTCACTGAAGAACCATGAATTTCCTCTTCAATTTGCCTTCAAAAGAGCTCCAACCGCAGGCAACAATGGGGGAATGAATAAAATTTCACGGATGCCTCTTTTATACTGTTCTGCCCAGAATTTCTGCAACTGCAGACACTTAGTCACACCTGCGGACTCGCACCTGTGGTCCCAGGTGCGCACCTGCGCAATCCCACTTACGGACCAATTCTCGCACTTGCGGCCACTTCTCTGCACCTGCGGCTTCGCAGATGTGACCATCTCTTCGCACCTGCGAATTTCCCTTTCCTAGCCTCCTTTCTCACCTGCGCATGGCCTTTCGCACCTGCGACATCGCACCTACGGCTACCCTTCCGCAGGTGCGGCCAACACCAGAAACTTACACCATCAGCCATTTGCTGCAATTTTCCAAGTTCAAAACTCCGCCAACGATCCGAAATCAAACACGAGCCCCTCGGGGCCCCAACAAAACATACCAACACACCCCATGGCATTATTACAACTTAGTCGAGCCTTCGAAACACCAAAAACAACACGAAAACACAAAAATTATATCAAATTCAAGCCTATGCACTTTGAAACTTCCAAATTTCGCCAACTATGTCGGAACCAACCGAAACACCTCCGATTGACCTGAAATTTTGCACACATACCCAAAATGACATTACGGACCTGTTCCAACTTCCAGAATCCCATTCCGACCCCGATAGCTTATTTTCCACTGCCGATCGGAAATCGCCAAAAAATAACTTTCCCAATTCAAGCCTAATTCTACACCGGACATCAAAACTTCATTCCAAATAAACTCCTTAGTCCAAATCACCTAAAGAAGCTATCCGAGCCATAAAATCCGCATTCCGAGGTCGTTCACCAATAAGTCAAATCTCAGTTGACTTTCTCAACTATTAGGCTACTTTGAGAGACTAAATGCCTCAATTCTCACCATGACCATTCCAGACCCAAACCAACTGACCCATCACAACAAAAACAGGCTAGCAATATATGACAAATGCAGAAATGGGGGAAACGGGGTAAATCTCACGGAACGACCGGCTGGGTCGTTACATCCTCCCCCTTTTAAACAAAAGTTCGTCCTCGAACGGGTCTAGAAACATACCTGGGGTCTCGAATAAGTGAGGATATCTGTCCCGCATCTTCCGCCTGGTCTCCCAGGTGGCATCCTCCACCGGATGCCCTCTCCACTGAACCTTCACTGAAACTATATCCTTAGACCTCAGCTTCCTGACCTGTCGACCCAAAATAGCCACAGGCTCCACCTCATATGACATATCACCCTCGAGCTGAACCGTGCTGAAGTCCAAAACATGAGACGGTTACCAACATACTTCCAGAGCATCGAAACATGGAACACCGGATGAATACCCGATAAACTGGGAAGCATAGCAAGCCTATAAGCTTATCCCCAAACCTCTGAAGCACCTCAAATGGCCCAATGAACCTGGGATCAGCTTCCTCCTCTTCCCGAATCTCGTAACACCGTCCATGGGCGATACCTTCAGCAACACCTTATCCCCAACCATGAAAGACACATCTCGGACCTTCCGATCCGCATAACTCTTCTGCCTAGACTGCACCGTGCGAAGCCGCTCCTGAATCAACTTTGCTTTGCCCAACGCATCCTGAACCAAGTCTGTGTCCAATAGCCTAGCCTCGGCCGACTCAAACCAACCAACCGGATATCTGCACCTCCTACCGTATAAAGCCTCTTACGGAGCCATCTGGATACTCGACTGATAGATGTTATTATATGCAAACTCTGCTAGTGGCAGAAATGGGTCCCATGAACCACCAAAGTCAATCACACAAACACGAAACATATCCTCCAAAATCTGAATGGTATGCTCCGACTGCCCGTCAGTATAAGGATTAAACATTGTGCTCAACTCCACCTGAGTACCCAACTCTCTCTGTACGGCTCTCCAAAACTGAGATGTGAACTGAGTGCCTCTATTGGAAATGATAGAAACTGGAACCCCATGCAATCGGACAATCTCCCTGATGTAAATCTCAGCTAACCTCTTCGATTAATAGGTAGTACCAACAAGAATGAAGTGTGCGGACTTGGTCAGCCGATCCACAATAACCCATATAGCATCAAACCTCCTCGAAGTCCGTGGGAGTCTAACTACGAAGTCCGTGGTGATCCGCTCCCACTTCCACTCCGGAATATCAAATCTCTGAAGAAATACACCTGGTCTCTGGTGCTCATGCTTGACTTGCTGACAGTTGAGACACCGAGCCACAAACTCCACAATATCTTTCTTCATCCTCCTCCACCAATAATGCTGCCTCAAATTCTGATACATCTTTGCAGCACCCGGATGGATGGAATACAGCGAACTATGAGCCTCTGCTAGAATCAAACCTCGAAGCCCATCTACATTGGGCACGCAAATCCGGCCCTGCATCCTCATGACCCCATCTTCACCAATAACCACATTCATGGCATCACCGCGACGGACCCTGTCCTGAAGAACAAGCAAATGTGGATCATCATACTAGCGTGCTCTAATCTGATCGTAAAGAGAATACCTGGAGGCTACACAAGCCAATACCCGCGGGGGCTCTGATAGATCCAATCTCACCAACCGAACCGTTAAGGCCTGAACATCAAGGCTAATGGATGCTCTACTACTGGAAGGTAGGCTAGACTCCCCAAACTCTCTACTCTGCGACTCAGGGCATCAGCCACTACATTGGCCTTCCCCGGATGATATACGATGGTGAGGTCATAATCCTTGAGAAGCTCTACCCATCTCCACTGACGCAAATTCAAGTCCTTCTGCCTCAGCAGATACTGCAAACTACGATGGTCAGTAAAAATCTCACACTGCACTCCATACAAATAATGCCGCCAAATCTTCAAGGCATGAACAATGCCAGCTAACTCAAGATCGTGCACCGGATAATTCTTCTCGTGCACCTTCAACTGTCCAGACACATAGGCAATCACCCTACCCAGAATCAATACCGCTCCCAGCCCAACTCTAGAAGCATAACAATAAACTGTATAAGAACCTGAACTAGTAGGCAAAACTAGTACCGGAGCTGTGGTCAACGCTGACTTGAGCTTCTGAAAGCTCTCCTCACACTCATCAGAAAATCTGAATGGAGCACCCTTCTAGGTCAATCTGGTCAAAGGCAAAGCAATAAAAGAGAATCCCTCCACAAAACGACGGTAATATCCCGCCAAACCAAGAAAACTCCTAATCTCTGTAGCTGAGGACGACCTGGGCCAACTCTGCACCGCCTCTATCTTCTTCGGATCAACCTGAATACCCTCACTGGACACCACGTGCCCCAAGAAAGCTACTGAACCAAGCTAAAACTCACACCTGCGGACCTTTTATACTGTTCTGCCCAGCATTTCCGCACCTGTGGACACTTAGTTGCACCTGCGGTCCCAGGTGCGCACCTGCGCAATCCCACTAACGGACCAATTGTCCTACCTGCGGCTTCGCAGGTGCGGCCATCTCTTCGCACCTGTGAATTTCCCTTGCCTAGCCTCCTTTCGCACATGCGCATGGCCTTTCGCACCTGCGACATTGCACCTGCGGCTACCCTTCCGCAGGTGCGGCCAACACCAGAAACTTACACCAGCAGCCATTTGCTGTAATTTTCCAAGTTCAAAACTCAGCCAACAATCCGAAATCAAACCCGAGCCCCTCGGGGCCCCAACCAAACATACCAACACACCCCATAGAATTATTTCAACTTAGTCGAGCCTTCGAAACACCAAAAACAACACGAAAACACAATAATTACATCAAATTCAAGCCTATGAATTTTGAAACTTCCAAATTTCGCCAACTACGTCGAAACCAACCGAAACACCTCCGATTGACCTGAAATTTTTCACACATACTCAAAATGACATTACGGACCTGTTCCAACTTCCGAAATCCCATTCCAACCCCGATAGCCTATTTTCCATTGCCGACCGAAAATCGCCAAAAACTAACTTTCGCCAATTCAAGCCTAATTCTACACCGCACATCAAAACTTCATTCTGAACACACTCCTAAGTACAAAATCACCTAACGAAGCTATCTAAGACATAAAATCCGCATTTTGAGGTCGTTCACCAATAAGTCAACTCTCAGTTAACTTTCTCAACTATTAAGCTAGTTTGAGAGACTAAATTCCTCAATTCTCACCATGACCACTCCAGACCCAAACCAACAGACCCATCACAACAAAAACAGGCTAAAAATATATGACAAATGTAGAAATAGGGGAAACGGGGTAAATCTCATGGAACGACCGGTCGGGTCGTTACATATTAGTTCAATTAAGGATGTTAATTAAGCTAAGATATTTAAAAAAAATCAGACCTGGGCCAAGAAGAACCCAGGCCCAAACCTAGTCTCTATTCACATCCCATTACACCCAGTCCACAATATCCCATACCCGGCCTGCCCCTAACACCCATCAAAACGACCCCGTTTAGCCCCTCTAGTCCCTAACCGTTGGATCTCACTGATCCAACGGTCCTAAAAATAATTACCCCTAAGTATATAACTGTTTCAAAGAACCCCCTAACCCCATTCCACCTGAAGTCCTACACCCCCTCACCCCACCGTCTCTCACCTCTCTCTAAGAGACCAGTCGTCTCCGCCGTCCACCAACACAATCCCACCCTTCCTCCGCCGTGCTCCGCCGGTCAGAAATCGCCTCTAGCGGCGGAGCTCCACTAATTGATCTCAAATATTAACCCTATGGCCTTCTTCACCTCCTCAATCACCTCCCGTTGTTAGTTTCCCCAAAAACCCATTCGATTTCCTTCAATTTCAAATCTGAAAAACCTGAAACCCTAGATTTCTTCTACAAGATGACTCAAAGACCTCCAATGGCTCACACCTGCTTGAGTCGATAGCTCTTGATGAGAGATATCGATTCATGCGAGTTTGGATCATTTTCAAACCCCGCCGGAATCAGGCCAAGGTCCGGTGACCTCTATTTTTTCCGGCCAAATGCCGTCAACGGGTATTTTTTCTCCTCCTTACTGTTTTTTAGCCTTAATATGACAATAAATCATGTTAAATCACGTTTTCCTTTGTTTGGATTAGTTTCCTTTTCTTTTTCTTCTTTTTCTTTTCTCTGTCCCTGTATGTTCCTTGGCAAGAACAGTGATCCTTCATCCGTGAAATTTGTTGTTTTCGTTGCTTTTAGGTTTAGTTTCTGTTCTTTTTACTAGGTTGACCTAGGTTGATAGTCTCTCAAACAATTAACTAAGTCCTTAAATCTGTCCAAGATAATTAGTTTAGGATTAATTAACTAAACCAAATCATTTGACCTAGGCTTAATAATTAGTTAAGTCCCTGATTTTAGTAATTAGTTAGACTGAATCAGTTAACCTAGGTTAACTAAATTGACTTAATCAATTAACCTTTAACTAGTTAATTCAACCCTGGTTAAGAACAACTAATAGTTAACTAAGGAACATAGCTAGGGTTAAATAATAACCCAAGTGAGTAACCCTAATTACCTAATGGTAAATTCGGGGACTCCAAGGGGGTACAATAGGTAATGTAGACTTAGGAAATAAGAATTTTAAGGGTAAAAAGGTCTTTTAATAGGTAAGAATGTTCTAGAATAGGGGAAGCTGTCCCAAAGATAAGGTTGACAGCTGCCTTATGTACTACTTTCAGCCTTTTGGATTGGGAGTATTCCAAAAGGGATCCCATTCCCAAATATCCTATAAATATACCCCCTCCCTTTAGTCTAAGGAAACTTTTTTGACACTCTAAAAAAAAAACACTCTCTTCTAGCTGCTGAAACATTCTGAAAAATACAGAAATACCTTCCATTCGAAAACAAAAAGTTTCAAAAAAAAAAGTATTATTAAAAAGGGAAAATCTGGTTTCTTTTTGAAAACAAGCTCACAAATAGATGGCCTAGTTCAGCGTCTATCTTCTCTCTTTGGATTCTGATTTCTAGAAGTTTTCTTCAAGCATTCATACTCAAGATTTCTGGGTTAATTCTTGTTGGGCTGCTTGGTCTTTTCCTTGGTTTTCTGTTTTGTTGTTGCTGAATCCTCTTTCTTCTTGCTGATTGTGGTCCATACTTGACCTTTATTTGGTCAAGTCTTTTTGCTATTTTTCTCTCTAAAGGTATGTAACAATAAACTTTAGATAGAGTTATTGAATCCAGAACTTGTATTGAAATTGTTAGTTCATGTTGTGTTTTCTTTAAGATTGTACGAATCTGAATCTTCTTCTCCTCCATTCTTGATATAAAACTGAAGTAAGGTTACTATTATCTAAATGTATGTATGAAACTCCTGGAATCAGCTTGGTTATTTGCTAAGTTTCTGTTAATACATTTAGTATGTGGTAGTTAGATGTTAATTCATATGTGTTTAGCATGTTAGAGTAATTCGCACTAGGGCAGATGAGTTTGATTCCTTAATAATCAAACTCACCCCATGATGAGTGCACAAATGTTAGTATGTTGGCTGAAGTTTACCCTTCAAAAGGGGTATAAAGTATGTAGTTGAGAAGGGCATTAGAGTGAGAATCTGAACCCTTGGATGGTCAGATTCATCCTCTAAAAATGCCTAGATAAGCAAAGTTCCTATATAGTTTAGAATTATATTAGTATTAGCACTTGGGTAGATAAATCTGAATCTTAATAGTCAAATTCACCCCTAGGTAGTGCATAAACAGTAGCCTAGGGTGCTGAAAATCACCCTTTACGGATATAAAGTGGATAATCAAAGGCTCCTTATAGGAAAGAATCTGAATCCTTTATTATGATCAGATTTATCCTCTTAAAATGCCTAAATAACCAAGTTAAGGAATTAATATGGACTGAAGGTCCCAAGTATGAAAATGACATTCTGAAGTTGAGTTGATCCTTTTATGATCATATTCACACTGAGAAAGCACATAAATAATTCTGTCAGATAGTATGGTTTAAACACGAAATATCAGGATTAAAACTGACCTCTTCATGCTCAGTTTGGTTTTGGTAGTTGCACAACACCTAAATTATATTGGGGTGTTCTACAGATTACAAAGAGAAGGCTCAAACGTAAGGCCTCAAGGGAGTTTCGAGTCAGCAAATTAGTTAGAATCTTATTTTTAGTTTCTTTCATTCTGGAAAGTGTATAGCGGCAGTCAAGTTATAATCCCCCTGTATTTCTTTAGCTTTCATTGTAATGTAATTTAAGACTGGACTGTACGCTTAATTTCAGTTTTATTCATGTTCCTGAAATTTCGAGTTTACATTCTTGTCTGTTCTGCAAATGATATTAGACAAAAGAACGTATGTAAAATCTTTATAAACACCCCATTTGGATTTTGGGGAAATTGGTTATTTCAAATTCAGAAGAGTTTCAACATGAATAGAATTAGTAGATTATCTTCAATTTATCTTGTGTCTCATAAATCTTCGAAAATCAATGTATACATACGTGTGAACTTTAATCCTTTAGAAGCACGAGATTAGGTTGTTTAGAATTGGTAAGGATTACTGTTTCAAAATTAATAAAACCGCATGTGGTATGATCTTTGTTAGAAATCATAAAATTCTGGAAGAAGTAGAGTGATTTCATCTTTCCCATTCGTATCAGAATTAACAGGTAACATATTTAGATGTCTGAATTTCATAAGTGTATATATCTGAACGAACTAGGGACGTTCTGATTTCCACATTTGCCATCGTTGGTAAAAACAAAATTCTTTTCAAAACTAGTAGTCCTATTACTAGGAGAGCTGACTTGGGATGGCCTAATGTGATAAAACGAAGCTAGATGAGGCCATAGCCCATAAGATTCTATCTTAGACCAATGAATATCGTTTTAGGAGATCTTCTAGGTAGAATGAATACCTTTAGTTCGAAATTTGATAAAAATCGCTCATTACCTCAAAATTACAATAAACTACACTCGGGAGTGGCAACTCATGCCCCCGACCCTCAACTTCAAACATTAACAAAATGTACATAGCAACCACGGGTGCATTTCATGAGACGTGTTTTCCGTGTGCTCAAAAACAACAAGTGCACGCCATCGTGACTTGTTTAAGATAAATCCATAAACGTCCTAATCGATCTTAAAACTAAAACGCTCTTTAAAAAAATAGAAAACATAAAGAATGATCGAACATTGCCTCAAATAGGTGTTATAAAAACGTTACGATCATAGTCCTGATTACGTAATCTACACTCGGGTGCGACAACTCATGTCCCCGACTTCAAATTCAAACTATATTAAAATCACGTGTCGCAATTGCGGGTGAATTTCATGTGGCGTTATTGTAACATGTCCAAAAGCATAACAAGTGCACGTTCCCGTGACTTGTTTTCAAGATAAACCACACTTATCAAAAGTGGCTAAATTTCAAAGAGTTTAAATCTACAATAGGCAAAAAACACGTAAACAATTAGATAATTTAGGCCAAATATTAATAGTTAAGCGACCGTGCTAGAACCACGGAGTTCGGGAATGCCTAACACCTTCTCCCGGGTTAACAGAGTTCCTTACTCGGATTTCTGGTCGTAGACAAATCAAAACAGAGTCAAAAATTCCTCGATTTGGGATTTTAAAAATCACACGGTGTCCCGGAACATCGTTAAAAATCCGGGTGGCGACTCTGAAAACTAATAAAAATCCCAAATCCGAATAATGTCACTTAAAGTGGAAAAACTCTCTTACTACCCCTTCATTAATCCGGGGAGTAGTGAAAAAGGAGGTGTGACAGCTCTGGTGACTCTGCTGGGAATTGAAAAGAACCCAGAATCTCTGGTTCAGGGTTCAAGAATTTGAGCTTAGAATAACTGTTATATTTTGGCTTTCATTATCTGATTTTTCGTGTTTAAACCTAATGTGCTAATTTTCGGTTTTTACCGCTTTGATATTATCTGAACTGCACATAAACTGTGTCGAAACCTTCTTCAATCTAAGTCTTCTAAATCATCTGGGAAGTGTGCACTTCATGTGACTTCTTTTATGTTAGAGTCATATCCAAATTTTAGAACGAGGTACGGACAAGTTGCAAAGCCGGTGAAGCTTCTGTATTCCCGGTACGCTAGCCCGACCACAGCTCAAGCTGTCCGTTCGGGTAAGTCTGGTCTAGAACAAAACCCCAGGATTCAAACCTAGAATAACAAAACCTCATGTTGGATCCCTAGTGGAACGCTTATTTGCATCACATGCATTTGATTTAGGGGACTCAACACAGGGGTTGGGTCCATCTAGGACAGGTGTACCCGAAATGAAAGACTATCCTGATGCATCTTACCTGCTACATGTGCATTTTTTTGTTTCAGCTTGTGTGTTGACCGGCTAAAAAATAAAAACAAACAGAAAAAACCAAGAGTGAGGTAGAATAGAAAAATTTACCTTGTTTTGAAAATCCCTTTATTTGAAATGTCCCGAAACTCTGCCGAAATTTCTGAAGAAGGAAAATAATATTCCAAAACAAAGTGAGTAGGTGTATATTTTTAATCAGTCAAGATTTTTCCGAACTACGCCCTGTTTGATTCTCACCAGTGTCAGATACGTAGGCAACCCTCATCGGGTCCAACTTTATTTTTCAAAATCAAAAGTTATAGTCCTAAATAAAATTAGGTGACGCCATTCTTGCATAAATAGCCAAATTGCCCAAACGGGGCACTAAAAGGTTATTTTTGCAAAAAGTAGCTGCCTGTGGGTTTTTTTTCAAATTTTGAACCAACTAGTAAACACAGCCCTAAAAACTTCCTACCCGAAGTATTAAAGGTCCATATTCACAAAGATGGTCCATTTTCTTTATTACAAAACCTTTTGCAAAAAATAACACTTTTTCGCATTTGGTCAAAAAATTTATGGCTTTCTTGATCAAACCATTTAAACAAAATGTGCAAGATGAATACAGTTGAAAACATTCCCTTTAGGGACGTCAAGGAAATTCTCTTGGGACTCCATATGTGGTGGAGCGACTTGGGGGAAGTTAGTAGAAAGTCTGTTGTAAAAGCTTTAGGTGGACTCACCGGTCTTCTAAAAATCAAGCCAAGGTTGGACATCGTCGAAGCTCTAGTATCATTTGGGACCCCGTCCACAACGTATTCCACTTTTCAGACTTTGAGTTGACACCCACACTAGAGGAAATAACGAGGTATGCTGGTCTCAATGACAATCTTAAAAGTTGGTATCTGGTGGCACCCAGGGTAGTAACTTCACATAAGTTCTTGGATCTTTTAAACATTAGTTGGAACGTCCAAGACCCACACTTATCCGAAGGGTTCTGCACTTTCTATTTTCTGTACAAACGTTATGGATATCCTCAGGGTTATAAAGTGGACAACACTAGTCTAACTCACAAGAACCAGGCTAAATGGGAAGCTCGCCGGGGCTAGCTTTCGTGGTAGCATTCCTGGGCACCTTAATCTGCCCAAGGAGTGACGGACGCATAGATATCGGACTGATGGGGATGGCGGATTTCATGATAAAAAAGTCCAATACCACCCTTATACCGATAGTTTTAGCTGAGAGTTACCGCGCCTTGACGATTTTCCAGTATGGAGGAAAATTCTTTGAAGGGTGCAATCTGCTCCTACAAATCTGGATGATCGAGCACCTCTGTCACCGCCCAGGCTACATGAACTACAGCATAACCGGCTGGAATTGTATCGAAGAACATGGTACTCGTCTAGAGGGCCACAAATTTCCTGAGGGCACAAAGGCCTGGCACTCACATTTGAGTTCATTGACTGCCGACCGAATCGAGTGGACATTCGGGTGGCTCCTTGTCGGCGAGGTTATCAATATGTCTGTTGAGGTGTGCTATCTTTTGTTAATGGGTCTGCAAAGCATTCAACCATATGCCCCGCATCAGGTCTTATGGAAGTTGGGAAGACAACAGGGTGTTCCACATGATGAGGACTTAAGCCAACAAGCCATTGAGTTATGTCCGAGAGCTGCATTTCCTGAAGAAAGGGTCCGTCAGATCTGGAACCAGTGCAGATTTTTAGAACCTCAGACTCGGGTAAGAAATTCATCCAAGGGGAAAGTGGAGCCCGCCTACACTTCTTGGTATGGAATAAGAGGCAGAGAGCACCAAGAACTAGAGCGACCTGCGAAAAGACCTCACGTGCAGCATTTTACTGAGCAGACACAAGAACACTGGGTTTGGTTAGAGAAGGAAAACAACTACTGGGCTACAATAAGTAAACTGGAGGCCCAGATCAGGGAGCTCAAATTTGAAAACACTCTGCAAACTGTTGCAGCCGAAGGGGAAAGAAACAGTTTGAACAAAGAAAATGAGGCCCTCCGAGCTCAGATCCAGAAAATGAGGATAGCCATTAAAAACCCTGAGAGAAGCAGAGCTGACGAAAGACTTGTCACCAGCCTCAGGCAAAAGTTGTGTAGCTATGGTGATGACCTAGACAAAGCCAAAGAGGATTTGATCCAAGTTCAAGCAAAATTGGCAAAGAATGCAGAAGAAAGAGCAGAATTCGTGCAAAAAATAAAGAGAAAGCATGACCAAGAAGTTATGGGCTTAAAAGAAAGGATGGCCACCTTTGAAAACGAAACGACCAAGTAAGCAAAAAGATAAGGCAGAAAGGGAACAGTGCTACGCCATGATAGCTCAGTTGGAAGACGAATTGCAACAATGGCAAGAGAAGAGTCACGAAGACGCCCAGATTTTAGAGGCAAGATCCCAGCAGATCGGGCGTCTACTTCAGGAAAAAGGTATCATCAGGCAAAGGGTCTGGGATATAGCTGATTACATTATCACCAAATGTCAGGAATGCGAAGATATGACTCGGACCACCTTCTTCTCAACGGTAATGATCATTGTCCACAAGATAATGGATGACCTATGCCGCCTCCAGCAAGATATGGTGCGCAGGCCCGTGGCAAGGCCGAATGATGCCCCATTGGTCCCTTGAGCATTGGAAGCATTGATGTACTCTTGATGTTTTCTCGAGTATGTATTTTGTTTTCCTATTACAGTCTTGTCTAAGTCCACTGTAGCTTTTACATTTCCAAGAAAAGTATGTGTTGAGTCTGTTTTGTTATTTTAAAATATCCAAAAGTGGGCTAAAAAATTTTGTAATCGGAAGTATTTTTTTTCTAATGAATGAAAGTTTTAGAAAAATATTTATTTCCTTCAGATTTATCTCTTGAACTACGTGATGATCTGATTCACGCAACGCCGTAATACGTAGGCAATCCACATAGGATTGGATCATAACCTTAAGAAAGGAAACCGAGTAAGGAATAAAGAGTGGAAAATAATAACAAAAAGAAGGAAAATAGTGATAAAATGACAAAGAAAAGGGAAAAGTTCAAAACTGAGAAATAAAGCCGGATATAATATACAACTGTTGCAAAACATATAGAAAGCATTTAATTGCCTAGGTGCATTGCATACCCCAAACGTGTGATTCCCTATGTGATAAATGATTCAACCTAACATTTTGTTGGTTCAATCTTAAAAGGTGTTTTTAGGTGGTTGGTTTTGCGGTAACCTGGCTTCCCATCCTTACTTCACTAGATCAAAAGGGAGCATAGAAATGAAATCCAAAAGTCACTTATCAATCATCAACTCTTCCGTGGAAGACCTGAATCCAGCCATCCCAACATCTGAGTTAGCAACAGCTGAAGAGAACAGGACTCTGCGTTGCCGCATGCTGGAAATGTGGGACGCATTGTCCAATGGTAGGGAACCGCCCAGTACGATCCCGGGTTTCCCAGAGATAATTCCCAAGGCAGGCGGGACCTCCAACATCCCCATAAGTTACCCAGCCATGCCGTTTGGATATCCAACTATGTCGGCTCACTTTGTCGGAAGGCCTTCTGAGGTTCGCCCCCAGGCCCTGTTTTCTGGTGTGTCTTCCAACATCTTCACTGCACCATCAATCTCTGCCACAAATCCACTGACTATCTCTGGGCCAAGCTTCAAGCCACCAACATTCACATTCCAAACACCGTATATCCATCTGGATATCACTCATGTTACTCCCAATTCATACCCCCAACAACCTCAATATGAGGTCACTTTGGGACAAGATAAGAAAAGCCCCGAGCACGAAGAAATGGCTCAGAAAATGAAGAGTATTGAGCAGAGCCTCAAGAATATACAGGGGCTGAGCGGGCAGAAAATCGTCTCCTATGCAGACTTGTGCATGTTCCCGCACGTCCACTTTCCTCTCGGGTTTAAAACCCCCAAGTTCAAAAAATATGATGGGCATGGGGACCCAATAGCTCATCTGAAAAGGTATTGCAACCAGCTCCTGGGAGCAGGTGGGAAAGAGGAACTTCTCATGGCATATTTCGAAAAAGCTTGACAGGGATTGCATCAGATGGTACATGGACCAGGATATATCCCGCTAGCACATATGGGATGACCTGACCCGGGACTTTGTTCGACAGTTCCAATACAACGTGGATATCTCTCCAGATAGAAACTCTCTATCCTATCTTAAAAAGAAATCCTTAGAAAGTTTCAGAGAATACGCCATTAAGTGGCGTGAGCAGGCCTCCAGGGTCAAACCTCCGATGGATGAGGTTGAAATGTCCAGTGTCTTTCTACAAGCACAAGAAGCTGATTACTTCCAAAATATGATGTCCGCCATGGGCAAACCATTTGCGGAAGCAATCAAAATTGGAGAAATGGTTGAGAATGGTCTAAAAAATGGTCGTATCCTGAGCCAATCTTCCATAAGAGCAACCTCTCAGGCCATCCAAAGCGGATCCGGGAGTGCAGCCAACAGAAAGAAGAAAGAAGAAGGGTTCATGATGGCTTCCGATGTCAGGAATTCTCGGCAATACCCACGCCCATTCAAAGCTTCCCAACATTACTATCCTCGCCAAGACGCAGCTTATGTTACGCCCCCTTTTCCCTATGCGGTGATGAACGCTCAGCCGCATCCTAGGCCGCAACAACAATCCAGAACAGAGCTCCACCCCCAAGAAATAACCATTTTCCACCAGCTCCCTATAACCCACGCCCTCCTCAAAACAACTATCCATACAACACCTACCCCAGTGAACCCCCGAGGAGACCTGATTTCACTCCCATCGGTGAGCCATATTCAAGCCTTTTTCCCAAAGTTAGTACAGATGGGGCTTCTGCAGCCCGTACCTCCGACCAGGAAAAACCAACATCAGCGTCATACAAGCGGGGTACCAATTGTGCCTACCATTCCGGAGCAGAAGGGCACGACATGGAGGATTTTTGGACCCTCAAACGGGCTGTGGAAAGCCTTATAGAACAAAAGAAGGTGGTGTTAAGGGATGAAGAGGCTCCCAATGTGACGAACAATCCATTTCCCACTCACAATAATGGGCCAGTCATTGGCATGATTTGCGAAGGCCAGGATTTTGATCCAGCTTTAAAAGCTATCATCGCCATCGCAGATGTGGAGAAAAATCCCTAAGGCGGCACCCAAACCAGTTAAGGAAATGAAGAAGAGTAACCCCGTCCCCCAGGCCACGGGGAAGGCTTAAGCCAAGACAAATATGAGACCCTCTAAAGACGTTGTTCTTTATGTCCCCAAGGCACCAAGGAAGGAACAAAGTGTGTTAAGTCCTCCCAGAAGGTTACAATTCAACAAACCAATGATGAACGGACCAAAAATGTACGTGCCAAAGGGGACGTATGTGGCGCGGGGGAAAATAATTTCACCAAGGGTGAATGAGCCCGTGGTTATTAGCCGCGCGTCGCAGACTCTCGTGAAGAATACTACTGCCGTCCCCTGGAATTACAACAAGACAGTGGTGACGTACAAAGAAAAAGAAATTACTGGGGAAGCAAGTAAGATAAACTCATCAGAGAAATACCTCAACCTGGAAGAACTGAACAAAAGCAAGCAGAAACGTTTTCTGCCTAAGAAGCCAATCAGTGCCGAAGAGGCAGAAGAATTCTTCAAAAATATGAAAATCTATGAATACGCCGTAATTGAGCAGCTCAGAAAGTCCCCCACTCAGGTCTCACTTCTATCCTTACTGATAAGTTTAAACGAGCATCAACAAATCCTGATCAAAACACTTAATGAAGCATATGTTCCGGACGAGACCACAGTTGAGCAAATGGAAAGAATGGCGGAACGATTTTTCAAAGTCAATCGGATCTCATTTAGCAAAAATGACTTGCCTCCAGAAGGGGCTGCCCACAACAAAGCTCTCCACCTAACTGTTAAATGTTAAGGATACTATGTGAAAGGAGTTATGGTGGGCGACGGATCTGGAGTTGATATTTGCCCTCTCTCGACCCTACAAAGAATGGAGATTAGGACTGAGAGAACTAGGCCCAACAATGTGTGCGTCCGTGCATTCGATGACATCAAGAGAGACACTATCGGGGAGATTGATTTGGTCTTGACAATCGGCCCTGTAGATTTTAAAGTGACATTCCAGGTCATGGATATGGATACTTCCTACAATTATCTCCTAGGAAGGCCTTGGATCCATGCAGCGGGGGCAGTGCCATCTACTCTCCACCAGATGGTTAAGTTCGAGTATGAAGACCAGGAAATTGTGGTCCATGGAGAGGACGAGTAATCTATTTATAGGGATCCATCAGTCCCATTCCTGGAAGCAAGAGAAGGCAGCGAGCACATAGTCTATCAGGCTTTCGAGATTGTGGTTGCGGACCAATATGAGGAAGGAACCCCGTGCCCTCAACCCTTCCTATCAAACGCATAAATTATGGTCGCTAGCGACATGATTAAACATGGGTACACACCTGGAAAAGGGCTTGGGGTGTCCTTGCAAGGCATTAAAGAACCTATCACCTTGCCTACCAGTAAGAAGTTCTTCGGCATAGGGTTTCAAGCTACTCCCGATGATGAACAATGGGATGACCTACGTAAGAAAGATGGTTGGGTATTTCCTCATCCAATCCCGCACATCATCGAATCATTCGTCAAGCCAAAATACGTAGAGGAAGAAGAGGAGGCTTTCACGACCGAAAAAATTGAAGAAATCTGCGGAGCAATTAGACAGATGTTGTATGAGGATTTATGGTCCAACCAGGAGAAGTCTCCAGCACTGCTGAAGTGCAGTATATGGGGCCTGACGCCAAGCTCCAAAATTGGAAGGCTAGTCCATTCCCCGCCAAGCGGGAGTACCGGTAGTTCAATTTTGCCATATTTCCTGCACTATAAGTTATTTCAGGGTGTAACTCAAGTGTTTTTAATTTCTTGCCTTTTGAATTCCGATGTTAATGCTCCTTTGTTCAAATTCAATGAAATGAAATCAAAATTTCATCGTCTATTAATCTTTCTGATTTTGGTTTATTTTTCTTATTTTTCAGTCCTAATAATGCGGCCTTAAAAAACATAACATGCTTGCGGACTTCATGCTCTGATCTTAATACGCTGTCTAACCTCGAAATAATGAATCAAGAACCGGAATATGATGAATAAGAGGATTTTAGGGAAATATATTGAGAATCGGAACAATTCGAGAATAAGCCTAAGCCAAACTTAAACGAACATAACCCGTTAACTTGGGTAATGCAGAAGAGGTTCGAGAAACCATGATAAGCATCCACACGGATGAAAGAACTAGGGACGCCTTGATTCAACTTCTATTTGAATTCAAAGACGTGTTTGCTTGGTCCTACGACGACATGCCCGGACTAAGTGTGGACTTGGTGGTACACAAATTGCCGACCTGCCCCGGTTATCCACCTGTCCAACAAAAGCAAAGGAAATTTAAAACAGACATGAGTGACAAAATCAAAGAAGAGGTCGCTAAACAACTAAAAGCTAGAGTAATCCGAGTGGTCCAATACACCACCTGGCTGGCCAATGTGGTTCCGGTACCTATGAAGGACGGAAAGGTCCGAGTATGTGTCGACTACCGAGATTTGAATAAAGCGAGTCCCAAAGATAACTTTCCACTGCCAAACATACATATCCTAGTTGAAAATTGTGCCAAACATGAGGTACAGTCTTTTGTCGATTGCTATGCTGGATATCACCATGTGTTGATGGATGAAGAGGATGCAGAAAAGACAGCCTTCACTACACCCTGGGGAATCTACTATTACCGGGTCATGCCATTTGGTTTAAAGAACACTGGGGCAACTTATATAAGGGCCATGACCGCCATATTCCATGACATGATGCATCAGGAGTTGAGGTGTACGTGCATGATGTGATTATTATATCCAGGACGCTAGGTGACCATGTGCAGCATTTGAAGAAATTCTTCGAACGCCTGCGTAAATATGATCTGAAATTAAAGCCAGCCAAGTGTGCTTTCAGAGTTCCATCCAGAAAATTACTGGGGTTTATAGTCAGTCGACGGGACATCGAGCTGGTCTCGACAAAGATAAAATCTATTCGGGATCTCCAACCTCCAAGAACTAAGAATGAGGTCATGAGTCTGCTGGGTAGGTTGAATTACATCAGCAGGTTCATCGTTCAGTTGACATCCCCATGTGAGCCTATATTCAAGTTGTTGAAGAAAAATTCAGCCATCAAATGGACAAATGAATGCCAGGACACTTTCAACAAGATCAAAGAATATATGTCAAATCCGCCTGTGCTAGTCCCGCCAGAACTAGGGAGGCCTTTTTTCTTATACCTGACGGTGTTAGAAAATTCCTTCGGGTGCATTCTCGGGCAGCATGAAGCAACCGGGAAGAAAGAGCAGGCCATATATTACTTGAGCAAAAAGTTCACAAGCTACGAAGCCAAGTATACTCTGTTGGAAAGAACTTGCTGTGCTCTAACTTGGGTTGCTCAGAAGCTCCGACATTATTTGTTGGCTTATACCACCTATCTCATCACTAGGTTGGATCCTTTGAAGTACATATTCCAAAATCCAATGCCCACCGGGAGACTAGCAAAATAGCAAATCCTGCTCACAGAATTCTACATTGTCTATGTCACCCGCACAACCATGAAAGCTCAAGCCTTGGCCGATCATCTAGCTGAGAATCTGATTGATGATGAATACCAACCTTTGAGCACTTATTTTCCGGATGAGGAAGTCAATTCCGTCGAAGTAATCTTAGAAGGCACTGACACCTGGAAACTATTCTTTGACGGAGCAGTCAATGCAAAAGGTGTTGGGATAGGGGCAATCTTGATTTCACCCACAGGACAACACTATCCTGCCACGGCCCACCTCCGTTTATTCTGTACAAACAATACTGCTGAATATGAAGCTTGTATAATGGGTATGAACATGGCCATTGACATGGATGTAGAAGAGTTATTGACCATGGGGGATTCTGATTTGATCATCAAGCAAGCTCAAGGAGAGTGGGAAACTCGAGATGTTAAGCTCCTTCCATACAGACAACATGTGGAAGACCTTAGCAAGCGATTCAAAGTTGTTGAGTTCAGATATATTCCTCGATGCCATAACGAGTTAGCTGATGCGCTGGCTACCTTAGCTGCAATGCTGCCATATCCGGGTAATGTTCACATTGACCCGTTAGAGATTCAAATCAAGGAAAGGCATGGTTATTTCAACACGGTCGAAGTAGAACCCGATGTCCAACCATGGTATCATGATATCAAAAGATTCTTGAAAACAAAAGAATATCCAGAGCAGGCCAACGGAGACCAAAAGAGAATCATCCAAAGGCTCGCCAGCAGTTTCTTCCTAAGTGCGGAAGTACTGTATAAAAGGACTCCCGATCTAAATCTATTAAGATGTGTAGACACCAAAGAAGCCGAAAGGATTATGAACAAGGTGTATTCAGGAGTATGCAGTCCTCACATGAACGGGTACGTCCTCGCAAAGAAAATCTTGCGGGCTGGGTATTATTGGATGACCATGGAGAAAGATTGTTTCAGCTTTGTCCGGAAATTCCATAAGTGTCAAATACATGGAAAATTAATCCATGAACCACCATCAGAACTGCATCCTATGTCAGCACCCTGGCTGTATGTTGCCTGGGGAATGGATGTCATCGGGCCAATCGAGGCAGTCACGTTCAAAGCTGTCACTAAGAAAGCAGTGGTGGATTTCGTGCATTCTAATATCATATGTCGTTTTGGTATCCCAAAAACTATCATTACTGACAATGCCGCGAATCTGAACAGTAACTTGATGAGGGAGGTATGTGAACAGCTCCAAATCACACACCACAACTCCACCCCTTACCGGCCCAAAGCCAATGGTGCCGTTGAAGCAGCAAACAAAAACATCAAGAAAATTTTCAGGAGAATGATTCAAACATCCAGGCAATGGCATGAGAAGCTACCTTTTGCAATGTTGGGATATCGCACGACCGTGCGCACGTCGACTGGGGCTACTCCTTACCTATTGGTTTATGGCACTGAAGCCGTAATACCCGCAGAAGTTGAAATTCCTTCCCTTCGGATTGTTGTCGAAGCAGAAATTGAGGATGATGAATGGGTCAAAACCCAACTGGAACAATTAACTCTGATTGATGAGAAAAAGATGGCCGCAGTGTGCCACGGGCAGTTGTACCAACAAATAATGGCCCGCGCCTACAACAAGAAAGTGCGACCTAGGAAATTTGAAGTGGGGAAACTTGTCTTAAGACGTATCCTCCCGCACCACAAAGAGGCGAAAGGAAAATTCTCCCCGAATTGAAAAGGTCCATACATCATAAGGAAATTACTACCAAAATGAGCATTATACCTGGGGGACATCGAAGGAAATGACCCCGAAACGGTTGTCAATGCAGATGCAGTCAAAAGGTACTATGTTTGATCCTCCATATAGTATTAAATGTTCTCCGATTGAGATGATGAAGGCTTTCATTCTCGCTACCGAAACACAATCAACCCTTTTGCAAACCCTTTGAGCCGGTTACCCTTTTTTGATTACCCTCTTTGGAACCCGAGAGTGTTTATCAAAAAAAAAATCAAAACAAAAACCAAATGTTGCTCTAAACTACGTTCAACTTGATTCTGAAAGGATACGTAGGCAGCCTCTCCGTGGGGTTCAGTCACATCAAAATAAAAATCCACATTCCCACAAGAGTTTAAGCTGGGGCAAGTGTTAAGATTCAGCAATGATTCGCCTGAAAAGTTCCAAAGTTGTAATTCAATCCAAAATTTTTTTTGCCTCAAATCATGTTCAAGTCCTTCTGATCGATCGGCAGAGAGAAGCCAAAATTAGAGGATACAACTATTTGGATCAAACACGAGCAATGAGAGAAAGTAAAATGAGAGAGTCTTATCGGTGAAAACCCACACGGGCACCATAAGGCGATGGCGAGTAGAGAAATTAAAATGAGAGAGTCTTGTTATTGAAAACTCGAAAAAAGCACTACAAGGCGATGGCGAGAAGAGAAATGAGAGAGATTAGTCGGTGAAAACCCGAAAAGGGAACTGCTAATTGAAAAGAGGATGATTGATTACTGATATCGACATGGTCTGGGGCAAGTTTTCTCAACCTCGAGTTAAAAGACGTGACGAATTTCTGAGAGTCAAATGGTTTATATAAATCAGGCATCCAGTCCAAGACGCATGTCATGATCATTGAAGGCCGCATACACTCTAGATAAGTCTTTTTTTTTTTTCCGAAAGGGATATTTCTTGTCAAAATTCATTGTCTCTGTTCTTTGTTATTTTTCTTCCAATCCCTTTCGGTCTAACTTTTTTTCTAAAGCAAGGCAAAGAAAGGATGGCAAAACTGATTTACAAGGTTCTCGTTTGACACGAGTCAACATGCAAAGGGCGCCGAGCCTCATCAAGGGGGCATCGAGTCAATCCTGATTGGCCGCAATGACCGATGCTTTAAATGCAAACTCCTGAAAAAAGAAAACCAATCAAAATGCGTACAAAGACAATTGAAGTGAAAGGTTGAGTCCCACATGGCTAACCCTCTCGGCAAAGTTTGAAAAGCCGAAATGCTCCAAATGCTTTAAAGTCAAATGGAAGGAAAATCAGAAATAAAAGGCCGATGAAGGCGAAATAAAGTTGGAAAGGTCAAGTCCCGCGAGACTAACCGATGCAGCAGAATTTGAGGGGCCAAAAATTCCCTCGATACTACGGAAATCCAAAACAAAGGCAAGTGAAAGGCCTAAAAAGGCAAAATAAAGTTTGAAATGTTGGGTCCCACATGACTGGTCACCATGGCAAAATCTGGATAGCCAAGGTCCCCGGGTTTGGAAACGAAACCCAATCCCCAGTAAGTAAGCAAGCGGTTGAGATATTCGTTAAAGAGGCTGAGATCAAGCAGTTTGAAATAATCAAGGCCGCAAAACTAATCGTCGTTTCAAACTAACAAATTGTTCTTTGTTTGAAAATAGAAACAGGTGCAACTCAAAAGCAACCGTGCAAAAAACGGGCGCAAGAGCTAGAAGCATCTCTGCAGCAACAACTCCAAAAAGGGAATGTGTGTTGAAAATAGCTCGAACCTGAAGTGGTATAGGGTCTCCAGACCCTACCTACACTTTTTTCCAATTAAGGGTATACACTCCCTAATTGATGTTTCTCTTTTTCAATTAAGGGTATACACTCCCTAATTGATTTTCTTTTCCCGACATGGGTGCACACGCTCCCTAGTCGATGCCAATTAAGGGTATACACTCCCTAATTGATGTTTTACTTTTCCAATTAAGGGTATGCACTCCCTAATTGATGCTTTTCTTTTCCAATTAAGGGTATGCACTCTCTAATTGATGCTTTTCTTTTCCAATTAAGGGTATACACTCCCTAGTCGATGCCAATTAAGGGTATACACTCCCTAATTGATGTTTTACTTTTCAAATTAAGGGTATACACTCCCTAATTGATGTTTTGATTTTCCAAATAAGGGTATACACCCCCTAATTGAAGTTTTACTTTTCTAATTAAGGTTATTCACTCCCTAATTGATTTTCTTTACCCGACATGGGTGCACACGCTCCCTAGTCGATGCAAATTAAGGGTATACACTCCCTAATTGATGCTTTCTTTTCCAATTAATGGTATACACTCCCTAATTGATGTTTTACTTTTCCAATTAAGGGTATACACTCCCTAATTGACGCTTTCTTTTCCAATTAAGGGCATACACTCCCTAATTGATTTTCTTTTTCCGACATGGGTGCACGCGCTCCCTAGTCAATGCCAATTAAGGATATGCACTCCCTAATTGTTGTTTCCCTTTTCCAATTAAGGGTATACACTCCCTAATTGATGTTTTTCTTTTCCAGCATAGGGTATACAATCCCTAGTTGATTTTATTTTTGCCACGCCCGGTGGATCTTGCTTTGAGATATGGGGTATTTACTCCCTAGTCTGCAATAACTCCGGATGCACTGCTCCCGATTTTTTCATCGCTTTCAATAACAAAATAATGTAGATGTCCTTGCAATAACTCACGAAATTTTCCTAGTGAAAACTGGGGCAGAAACCTCGTTCGTTTGTTTTGATTTTTGTGCAGATTACATTTTTAGGACATTGGAACTCGAGACGACCAAAAGAAGAAGTTTCAATCCAGAATAATAAAACAAAAAGAGAAAAGAGAAGACTGAACCCAAAGTGCAGAAACCGGAAAGCGAGGGATTATTCAGGACGAGATTGAAGTCATCCGTTCGATATATCCTGCCTTGATCCGAGAAGCGATAAGACGGAACCGGCACCTGCGGCTAACAAACATCAAGATCCAGGTTAGATTCAGCAAAAGATCAAGGCTCAAGACCAAGTCTTAGATAGGAATCTTGTAACTTAGCAAGTGATAGTTTGAGTTAGTCTTTTGTTTGGTCATTTTGGTGTAATAAGGAGATCAGTAGCAGTAACAACGACAACCGCAGCGAAACCACAGTTACTCGGTTGTCCCAACTACCAAAATTTCCAGAACTATACCGACCTGATTCCTTTATAGCCAAGGATATGTAGGCAACCTTTGAAGCAAGGTTCGGTCAAACTTTTTCAAAACGCTTCACAATGGAACATATGAATGGGTAAAAGTCGTACATGACTGCTCACTTTGCCTTTGCCCGAAAATCTTCGTGTTTCCGAGCAAAGAAGGGCAGCTATGAGCACGTAATTTTTTGACCCACCCTACACTCCTACAAAATTCCATAAAATAAATTAGTTTTATAAAGTTTGTTGAATTTTTGCATATTTGTGAATTGTTTTTGCATTACATATTCATAATTCGTCCTTTAAAGTTATTAAATTGCATAAATAGGTGCGCTATTATTATCGAAGAATTAAAAATATATTATTTATAATTAATTTAATTAAATAACAAATGGATGTCGATTATTGGGTGTAATGTAGTTTTAATAAACTGTTTGCTTAGTTGAATCATTTTGTGAAATTAATTCTTTAGAAAATACACAGATCAAATTGAATGGTGTTACTTCAAATCAATTCACTGATTAATCTATAATTAAAAAAAAGAGTCAGAATTAGTTGTTACATTTTAGTTTAATTAGAGTTAGTATTAGTTAAATTAAGGATGTTAATTAAGCTAAGATATTTAAAAAATTGGACCTGGGCCAAGAAGAACCCAGGCCTAAACCTAGTCTCTACTCACACCCCATTACGCCCAGCCCACGAAATCCCCTACCCGGCCTGCCCCTAACACCCATCCAAACGACTCTGTTTAGCCCCTTTAGTCCCTAGCCGTTGGATCTCATTGATCCAACGGTCCTAAAACTAATTACCCCCTAAGTATATAACTGTTTCAAGGAACCCCCTATCCCCATTCCACCTGAAGTCCTACACCCCCCTCACCCCACCGTCTCTCACCTCTCTCTAAGAGACCAGCCGTCTCCGTCGTCCACCACCACAGCCCCACCCTTCCTCCGCCGTGCTCCGCCGGCTGAAAATTGTCTCCGGCGGCGGAGATCCACCAATTGATCTCAAATTTCTACTCTATGGCCTTCTTCACCTCCTCAATCACCTCCCGTTGTTAGTTTCCCCAAAAACCCATTCGATTTCCTTCAATTTCAAATCCGAAAAACCTGAAACCGTAGCTTTCTTCTACAAGATGACTCGAAGACCTCCAATAGCTCACACCTGCATAAGTCGATATCTCTTGATGAGAGCTATCGATTCATGCGGGTTTGGATCATTTTCAAACCCCACCGCCAAGGTCCGACGACCTCCATTTTTTTCTGGCCAAATGCTGTCAACGGGTATTTTTTCTCATCCTTACTGTTTTTTTAGCCTTAATATGACAATAAATCATGTTAAATCACATTTTTCTTTGTTTAGGTTAGTTTTTCCCTTTTTCTTTTTCTTCGTTTTCTTTTCTCTGTCCCTGTAGGTTCCTTGGCAAGAACAACGAGTCCTTCATCCTTGAAATTTGTTGTTTTTGTTGCTCTTAGGTTTAGTTTATGTTCTTTTTATTTTTCCATTATCCATGTTTGTTTGCTTTGACAAGCTGAATTTTGTGATAAATTTGTAGTTAGTAATAGGAATGTCAACAATTATGATTAACGTTATTTTTACCTATCATTATGTGTATTGTTCGTTTAAAGTGTTGATTGCTTGGGTATAGATATTGGTATTAATTAATTGCTCAATCCGTTTGAGTATCCTAAATCAGGTTAGTCGATTAATTAGGTTAACACTGAATCCTGAACCAGTATAGGGTCATGGATTGACCTAGATTGATCAAGACTAATTTAGTCAATAACAATTTCCTAAAAATAACTTGTTTAACTAGGTTGACCTAGGTTGATAGTCTCTTAAACAATTAACTAAGTCATAAAATCTGTCCAAGATAATTAGTTTAGGATTAATTAACTAAAACAAATCATTTGACATAGTTAAGTCCCTGATTTTAGTAATTAGTTAGACTAAATCAGTTAACCTAGGTTAACTAAATTGACTTAATCAATTAGCCTTTAACTAGTTAATTCAACCCTGGTTAAAAACAACTAATAGTTAACTAAGGAACATAACTAGGGTTAAATAATAACCCAAGTGAGTAACCCTGATTACCTAATGGTAAATTTAGGGACTCCAAGGGGGTACAATAGGTAATGTAGACCTAGGAAATCAGAATTTTAAGGGTAAAAAGGTCTTTTAATAAGTAAGAATGTTCTAGAATAAGGGCAGCTTTCCCAAAGATAAGGTTGAAAGTTGCCCTATGTACTACTTTCAGCCTTTTGGATTGGGAATATTCCAAAAGGGATCCCATTCCCAAATATCCTATAAATAGACCCCCTCCCTTTAGTCTAATGAAACTTTTTTGACACTCTGGAAAAAAAAATACTCTCTTCTAGCTGCTGAAACATTCTGAAAAATATAGAAATACCTTCCATTCAAAAACAAAAAGTTTCAAAAAAAAATGTATTATTAAAAAGGGAAAATCTGATTTCTTTTTGAAAACAAGCTCAAAAATATATGGCCTAGTTCAACTTCTATCTTCTCTCTTTGGATTCTGATTTCTGGAAGTTTTCTTCAAGCATTCATACTCAAGATTTCTGGGTTAATTCTTGCTGGGCTGCTTGGTCTTTTCCTTGGTTTTCTGTTTTGCTGCTGCTGAATCCTCTTTCTTTTTGTTGATTTTGGTCCATACTTGACCTTTATTTGGTCAAGTCTTTTTGCTATTTTTCTCTCTAAAGATATGTAACAATGAACTTTAGATAGAGTTATTGAATCCAGAACTTGTATTAAAATTGTTAGTTTATGTTGTGTTTTCTTTAAGATTGTATGAATCTGAATCTTCTTCTCCTCCATATTTGATATAAAACTGAAGTAAGGTTACTATTATCTGAATGTATGTATGCAACTCCTGGAATCAGCTTGGTTATTTGCTAAGTTTTTGTTAATACATTTAGTATTTGGTAGTTAGATGTTAATTTCATATGTGTTTAGAATGTTAGAGTAATTCGCACTAGGGTAGATGAGTTTGATTCCTTAATAATCAAACTCACCCCATGATGAGTGCAAAAATGTTAGTATGTTGGCTGAAGTTTACCCTTCAAAAGGGGTATAAAGTATCTAGTTGAGAAGGGCATTAGAGTGAGAATCTGAACCCTTGGATGGTCATATTCATCCTCTAAAAATGCCTAGATAATCAAAGTTCCTATAGAGTTTAGACTTATGTTAGCATTAGCACTTGGGTAGATGAATCTGACTCTTTAATAGTCAAATTCACCCATAGGTTGTGCATAAACAGTAGCCTAGGGTACTGAAAATCACCCTTTTACGGATATAAAGTGGATAATCAAAGGCTCCTTGGAGGAAAGAATCTGAATCCTTTATTATGATCAGATGTATCCTCTTAAAATGCCTAAATAACCAAGTTAAGGAATTAATATGGACTGAAGGTCCCAAGTATGAAAATGACATTCCGGAGTTGAGTTGATCCTTTTATGATCATATTCACACTGAGAAAGCACATAAATAATTCTGCCAGATAGTATGGTTTAAACACACGCAATATCAGGATTAAAACTGACCTCTTCATGGTCATTTTCGTTTTGGTAGTTGTACAACACCTAAATTATATTGGGGTGTTCTACAGATTACAAAGAGAAGGCTCAAACATAAGGCATCAAGGGAGTTTCGAGTCAGCAAATTAGTTAGAATCGTATTTTTAGTTTCTTTCATTCTGGAAAGTGTATAGCGGCAGTCAAGTTATAATCCCCCTGTATTTCTTTAGCTTTCATTGTAATGTAATTTAAGACTGGATTGTACGCTTAATTTCAGTTTTATTCATGTTCCTGAAATTTCGAGTTTACATTCTTGTCTGTTCTGCAAATGATATTAGACAAAAGAACGTATGTAAAATATGTATAAACACCCCGTTTGGATTTGGGAAAAATGGTTATTTCAAATTCAGTAGAGTTTCAACATGAATAGAATCAGTAGATTATCTTCAATTTATCTTGTGTCTCATAAATCTGCGAAAATCAATGTATACATATGTGTGAACTTTAATCCTTTAGAAGAATGAGATTAGGTTGTTTAGAATTGGTAAGGGTTACTATTTCAAAATTAATAAATCCACCTGTGGTATGATCTTTGTTAGAAATCATAAAATTCTGGAAGAAGTAGAGTGATTTCATCTTGCCCATTCGTATCAGATTTAACAAGTAACATATTTAGATATCTGAATTTCATAAGTGTATATATCTGAACGAACGAGGGACGTTCTGATTCCCACATTTGCCATCGTTGGCTAAAAACAAAATTCTTTTCAGAACTAGTAGTCCTATTACAAGGAGAGCTAACTTAGGATGGCCTAATGTGATAAAACGGGGCTAGATGAGGCCATAGCCCATAAGATGCTGTCTTAGACCAATGAATATCGTTTTAGGAGATCTTCTAGGTAGAATGAATACCTTTAGTTCGAAATTTTATAAAAATCGATCATTACCGCAAAATTACAATAAACTACACTCGGGAGTGGCAACTCATGCCCCCGACCCTCAACTCCAAACATTAACAAAATATACATAGCAACCACGGGTGCATTTCATGTGACGTGTTTGTCGTGTGCTCAAAAATAACAAGTGCACGCCATCATGACTTGTTTAAGATAAATCCATAAACGTCCTAATCTATCTTAAAACTAAAATGCTCTTTCAAAAAATAGAAAACATAAAGAATGATCAAACATTGCCTCAAATAGGTGTTATAAAACCGTCACGACCATAGTCCTAACTATTAAATTTACACTCGGGTGAGACAACTCATGTCCCCGACTTCAACTTCAAACTATATTAAAATCACGTGTTGCAATTGCGGGTGCATTTCATGTGGCGTAATTGTAACATGTCCACAAGCATAACAAGTGCACGTTCCCGTGACTTGTTTTCAAGATAAATCCATACTTATCAAAATCAGCTAAATTTCGAAGAGTTTAAATATACAATAGGCTAAAACACGTAAACAATTAGATAATTTAGGCCAAATATTAATAGTTAAGCGACCGTGCTAGAACCACGGAACTCGGGAATGCCTAACACCTTCTCCCAGGTTAACAGAATTCCTTACTCGGATTTCTTGTCGCAGAGAAATCAAAACAGAGTCAAAAATTCCTCGGTTTGGGATTTTATAAATCACACGGTGTCCCGGAACATCGTTAAAAATCCGGGTGACGACTCTGAAAACTAATAAAAATCCCAAATCCGAATAATGTAACTTAAAGTGGAAAAACTCCCTTACTACGCCTTCATTAATCCTGGGGGTAGTGAAAAAGGAGGTGTGACAGCTGCAACACACCTTCATCGCACCTGCGGCCATAAAACTTCGCACCTGCTGCCTCAAAGCCCCAGCTGAACCTGCTTCTGCGATTCCTCCTGTGCTTTAGCGGTCGTGCACCTGCTACCAAATTCTTCGCAGGGGCGATCGCACCAGATCTGATGCACTTCAGCAATCCCTCAAGTCCAAACTTCGATCCGTTAACCATCTGAAATCCACCTGAGGCCCCCAGACCTCAACCAAACATACCAACAAGTCCTAAAACATGATACAAAATTAGTCGAGGACTCAAATCCCATAAAGCAACATCAAAAACACGAATCGCACCCCAAATCAAGCCCAATAAACTAATGAATTTCCAACTTCTACAATCGATGTCAAAACATATCAAATTAACTCTGATTCACCTCAATTTTGAACACAAGTGATACAACAGACCTATTCCAACTTTCAGAACAAAAAAACAAGCTCGGTAACCACAAAATAAACTCTCGGTCAAACTTCTTAACTCTCCAAACTTATATTTTTCCAACTTTCGCAAATTCAAGCCAAAATCATCTACAGACCTCCAAATCAATATCCGGACACTCTCCTAAGTCCAAAATAACCACACGGAGCTATCGGAACCATTAAAACTCCATTCCAGAACCATTTACACATAATTTAATATCCGGTCAACTCTTTTAGTTTAGGCTTCCAACCTTGGGACTTAGTGTTCCAACTCATTCCGAAACATCCTCGGAACCAAATCAACCATCCCGGTAAGTCACATAACAAAAAAGATCCTGAAATAAGCAATAAAAGGGGGAACGAATGTACAACACTCAAAATGACCAGCCGGGTCATTACTTCCTCCCGTCGTTAAACAAATGTCCGTCCTCAAATGGGTCTACGATCATACCTGGAGTCTCAAATAGGCATGGATATCTGCTTCACATCTCCTGCTCGGTCTCCCAAGTAGCCTCGACTGGCTGACTTCTCCACTGCACCTTTATTGAAGCTATGTTCTTTGACCTCAACATTCGAACCTGTCGATCCAAAATGGCTGCCGGATCCACATCATAAATCAAATCATCATCCAACTTAATCGTTCTGAAGTCCAAAAAATGAGACGAATCCCTGACATACTTCCGAAGAATTGAAACATGAAACATTGGGTGAACACTCAACAGACTAGGCGGAATGCAAGCTTGTAAGCCACCTCTCCAATTCTCTCAAGCACCTCAAAAGGCCTAATATACCGAGGGTTCAACTTGCCCTTCTTCCCAAACCTCATAATACACTTCATGGGTGAAACTCAGAGCCTTCTCCCCCACCATGTAAGCAACATCACAGACCTTCTGATCGGTGTAGCTCTTCTGTTTAGACTGGGCCGTGCGAAGCCGATCCTGAATCAACTTAACCTTCTCTATATCATCCTGAACCAACCCACCAGAGACTGACATCGTCTCCCATACAAAGCCTCATACGGAGCCATCAGAATGCTCGATTGATAGTTGTTGTTAGAGGCAAACTCTACAAGCGGCATAAACTAATCCCAAGAACGCCCGAAGTCCATGACACAAGAGCGTAGAATATCATCCAATATCTGAATAGTGCGCTCGAGATATCCATCCGTCTGAGAGTGGAATGTTGTACTCAACTCAACCCGTGTGCCTAACTCACGTTGCACTACTATCCAGAACTAGGACGTGAACTGCGTGCCCCGATCTAAAATGATGGACACTGACACACCGTCAAGGCAAAAAATCTGGCAGATGTAGATCTTAGCCAACCGCGCTGAAGAATAAGTAGTCCCAACTAGAATGAAATGCGCGGACTTGGTCAACCGATCCACAACCCAAATAGCATTAACCTTCCTCAAAGTCCGTGGGAGCCCAACTACAAAATCCATGGTGATACTCTCTCATTTTTACTCCAGAATCTCAAGCCTCTGAAGCAATACACCAGGTCTCTGATGCTCGTACTTCACCTGCTGACAATTCAGGCACGAGCTACAAACCCCACTATATCTTTATTCATCCTCCTCCACTAATAATGCTGCCTCAAGTCGAGATACATCTTTGCAGCACCCGGATGAATGGAATACCGCGAGCTGTGGGCCTCCTCAAGAATAAACTCACGTAGCCCATCTACATTGGGCACACAAATCCGACCCTGCATCCTCAACACCCCATCATCCCGAATAGTAAACTCCTTGGCATCACCGTGCTTAAACATGTCTTTGAGGACTAGCAAATAGGGGTCCTGATATTGACGTTCTCTAATGCGATCATATAAGGAAGACCGGAAGACCGGAAGACCAAGAAACCACACAAGCCAGAACCCAACTGGGCTCATAAACATCTAACCTCACAAACTGATTGGCCAAGTCCTGAACATCTAATGCAAGCGATCTCTCACCAACAAAAATAAATGCAAGGCTACCCATACTCACCGCCTTTATACTCAAGGAATCGGCCACCACATTAGCCTTCCAAGGATGATACAAAATGGTAATATCATAGTCACTTAGTAGCTCCAACCACATCTGATGCCTAAAATTTAGATCCGTAAATACCTCACAAGATACACTGTAGAGATAATGCCTCCAAAATCTTTAATGTATAAACAATGGATGCCAACTCCAAATAATGAACAGGGTAGTTCTTCTCATGGGGTTTTAACTGGCGTGAAGCATAAGCAGTTACTCTACCCTCCTGCATCAAGACACACTCAATACCAATCCAAGAAGCATCACAATACATTGTATAAGAACCCGACACTGAAGGCAAAACTAGAACGAGATCTATGGTCAAGGTAGTCTTGAGCTTCTAAAAGCTCTCCTCACTTTCATCTGACCACCTGAATGGAGCACCCGTCTGGGTCAATCTGGTCAAAGGCACTGCAATGGAAGAGAAACCCTCCACGAAGTGATGATAATATCCGTCCAAGTTGAGAAAACTCTGAATCTCAGTAGTTGAACACGGTCTGGGCCAACTCTGAAACGCCTCTATCTTCTTTGGGTCCACCTTAATCCCCTCACTGGACACCATGGTGCCATAGGAACGCCACCGAACTAAGCCAAAACTCACACTTGGAGAACTTGGAATAAAGCTTGTCCTCCCTCAACCTCTGCAGTACAATCCCCAAATGATGTGCATGCTCTTCCTGGCTGCGTGAGTACACCAGGATATCACCAATAAATACAATGACAAACTAATGAAGATATTGTTGGAATACACTGTTCAATGTCGCTGAGGCATTGGTCAGCCCAAAAGACATCACAAGGAACTCATAGTGACCATAGCAGGTCGTGAATGTTGTCTTCAAAATATCCGAGTCCCGAATCATCAACTGGTGATACCCAGGCCTCAAATCAATCTTATAGAACACCCTCGCTCCTTGAAGCTGGTCAAATAGATCATCAATGCGTGGCAAACGATACTTGTTCTTGATTGTAACTTTGTTCAACTGCCTATAGTTGATGCACATCTGCATAGTACCATCCTTCTTCTGCACGAACATAACCGGTGCATCCCAAGATGACACACTAGGCCTAATAAACCCCTTATCAAGAAGCTCCCGAAGCTTCTCTTTCAATTCCTTTACTTTGTTAGTTCCATACGATACAGATGAATAGAAATGGGCTGAATGTCTGACACCAAGTCAATACCAAAATCAAAATCCCTTTCGGGTGGCATGCCCGGCGGGTCTGCAGGAAACATATCCAGAAAGTCTCGCACTACTGGAACAAAATCAATAGTAGGAGTATCAGCACCAACGTCCTCTCAAAGGCTAAATATGGCAGACACCCCTTCCCGACCATCCATTGGGCCTTCAGATAAGAAATCACCCTACTGGGAACATAATCTACAGAACCTCTTAACTCGATCCTTGGCTATCCCGGCATCGCCAACGTCACTGTCTTAGAGTGACAATCCAGAATAACATGACACGGGGACAACCAATCCATACCCAAAATCACGTCAAAATCAACCATACTAAGAAATCAGAGATCAACTGTAGTCTCCAATCCCCCAATAGTCACCACACACGACTAGTACGCACAGTCCACAATAATTATATAGAAGCATCCCTGTGGCATACTAAGACAATACATGTGATCATTGTGTCTGAAGCAACTGCCTCTGGCCTGGCAGGAAGCATAGAATCGAGCCTGACTGCCACCTGATCGGCCTCCTCCTCTAGGTCAACCTTTAGCTTCCTGAGCCCCACCCCTAGCTGGCTGATCGGGTGGTGAAGTAACTGGTGCAGATATCATAGGCTGACTCCTCTGCTTGACTGGACCTTCCAAAAGGCGAGGACAGTGCCTCTTCATATGGCCAAACTCTCCACACTCGAATCAACCCCGCTCTGACAAGAGTGACAAGTATTGAAGTTGACCCCGATAACCAGAATAACTACTAGAAGGGCCATAGATGAACCCTGAACTGATGGAGCACGAGATAAACTCTGACTGGAAGTGCACTGATAGATGACTGACCCGGGCGAGTACCGTATGAACCATATCTAGATGATGCACCATGATGAACTAGACAAGCCATCTTAGAGGGCTTATAAGAACGACCTCTGCTGTGGTGGGATTGACCCCCCAGAGGAAACACTGATGAAACCACCCGAACCACGAGGCCTCTTGGCCTCCCTCTCCTCACGCACCTGACTACGGACCAGCACTAGCTACTGAGCAGTATCAATCACCTCGCCGAACATAGAACCTGATATATTCTCTCGAGTCATAACAAAGCGCATTCCATATTTGAGGCCATCAATAAACCTCCTAATCCTATCCCTCTCTGTGGGAACTAACCAGATCGCGTAACGAGCCAACTCTGAAAATCTCATTTCGTATTGGGTCACAAACTTACCCTCCTAGCATAGCTGCTCGGACTGCCTGCGCAACTCCTCCCTACGAGTCAGTGACACAAACTTCTCCAAGAAAAGAATGGAGAACTCGTTCCATGAAAGTGGTGCAGCACCGGCTGGCCTGCCCCGTTCATAGGTCTCCCACCATCTGAAGGCTGCCCCCATCACCTAAAAAGTGGTAAGTGAGACCCCACTAGTCTCCAAAACAATCTTCGTGTGAAGTAGGCACCTATCCAAGAAGTCCTGGGCATTCTCTAACTCAGCCCCACTGAATGATGGAGGCTTGAGCCTCCCGAACCTCTCTAGTCTCTTCTTCTCCTCATCACTCATAACGAGACCCACCTGGGCCCGAGAAATTGCAACTGGCTAGGCTGGTAGTACCCTGATGTCTGGAGTCCCTGCACCACCTGCTCTGGAGTACGGGCGGTGGGATTCTGAGCACCTCCCCCGGCCTAAGAACTGGTTGGTGCAACCTGAACTGAAACCGCCTGAGCAAGGCTAGTGTAAACAGTCAATATCTGGGCTAGAGCCTCCTGAAGGGCTGGAATCACAATGGTCACAGCTGGTGCCTGAGCTGGTTCCATCGGCTCAACCACATCTGGAATTTGCTCTTGAGCTGGCGCAACTAGTGGATCTACAGGAGATACTCCCTTGGCTTCTACCGCGGCCCCAGCCTCTCGTGGCCCTAACTGGTGGCACTGGTGGCTGTCCACCTGATCCGATAGCACGTGTACTCACAATATGTCAATAAAATAACAAAAGGTTAGTTTCCGAAATAAACAAATTGGCATGACAAGAATACAAGAAAGTGAAGTTTTTGTAATGGTTTAGCAACCTCTCGAAGATAAGTAAAGACGTCTCCGTACTGATCCACAAGACTCTACTGAACTTGTTTATGACTTTTGAGACAATGTAACCTAGGCTCATATACCAACTTGTCACGACCCAAATCTCACATGTCGTGATGGCGTCTATCGCAATACTAGGCAAGCTGACAATCACAATATAACCACGCATCTTTAAATTTTGAAAAATCTCATAAATACTGATAAGAAAAATATTGCCACTCGATACAATATCCCCTAAAATTCGGTTGTCACTGAGTACATGAGCATCTATACAATAACTTGGTCTGACTGATGAACACTTTTTAGGAAGGTAGAGCAGCATAATAAAACTAAAATATAAAGAAGGAGAGTCAAGGTTTGCGCACGCCTAGGCAGCTACCTCGATAGTCTTCGAACTGAATAAACTCCAACACTAGCAACCTCTGTGCCCGGAAGTACCTGGATCTGCGCACGAAGTGCTGAGTGTAGTATGAGTACAACTGACCCTGTGTACTCAATAAGTAAAGAGACTAACCATGAGCTGAATGCAGCAATGAGCTCAACCAATACAGTCTAAATACAGAATTTAACAGTAATAAAATTCCAGGAAATATGAAAATAATATCTCAGAGGAACTCATAATCTATCGGTACACAGTACAGGAGTGTAGACATGCTTCCATGTTTAACAGTTAAGCTCAATGCAGATAAATATGCAAAGTAGGACTGATATGATAAATATTACATCTCTATATCTACATGCCAATGTGCATGTCACATGTGATGCAACAAAATGAAAACACGTACTCACACTCTTAGAGTATTCAATCGGATTGTCTCAACTCTTGCTCATCACTCTCCGTCCCTCAGCATCGTACGGTACCTGCGCTCACTGCGACTAGGGGAAGATCCTGCCTAAGAGCTAACAAAACCTATTGCGGCGTGCAACTCGATCGCATCATGAATCAAGAATACCTGTCGCGACGTGCAACCCGATCCCATCATGAGTCAATGGTAACCATTGCGGCATGCATCCCGATCCCATCAATATTACTCACAAACAGGCCCTCGGCTTCACTCACTTATCAATCTCTCTAGTTTCTCATGGTCACAACACTCATGCCAAGTAGCCCAAATCAATGATACATGATGTGAAAATAAATGATAATAGAGAGTTAAATGTGATATGCAATGATGAATGTGACTCAGTATATAGCTACAAATTAAGAAAATAACTCAACAACAAAAGAACGACCGATGTGGATCCCAATAGTACCATCACAGCCTAAACATGATTTCTAACATAAATCACGGCTCGAATTCTCTCACACATAGAGAACAGAAATAATGTTCAGATAAGATCACTCACAGTTCGACGAAATTGACTGAGTCACAATTTCTACGGTGTCGCCCACACACCCGTCACCTAGCATGTGCGTCACCTCAACACCGATCACACAACACATAATTCAGGGATTTATACCCTCAGAACCAAGTTTAGAAATGTTACTTACCTTAGACCGTGCATATATCTACTCCAATAAGCCCGTGCCTTGCGAATCGGCCTCTGAACGCCTCAAATATAGCCACAAACAACTCGGTGAAATCAACACAAGCTATAGGAATCAATTCCATTTGATAAAAGCTAAGTTCTTTAGCAAACATCAAAAAGTCAGCTTAAAATGTCAACCCCAAGCCCACGTCTCCAAATCCAACAAAATTTACCAAATCCGAACACCCATTCAACCACGATTCCAACATTACCAAAATTACCAAATTCCGACACTAAATCGTCACTCAAATCCCCAAATTTTACTGTCAAATCCCTAGTCCAAAATTCTCAAAATTCCAGCTTAAAAACACAAACACTGGGTGGGAAATTCAATTAGTATTCAATATTAATGAATAAAATGATCAAATGTGACTTACCTCTTGAAATCTAGTGCAATCCCCTTCAAAGATTGGTTGCAGCCGAGCATCTAAAGTCCAAAAATGATAAAATCTCGGAAACCCTTTGAAATATATTCTTCCATTGATTTCATACCTGCGGTCCATTTAACCGCACCTGCCGTCTCGCTGGAGAACCATTCTTCTGCTTCATTGATTTCCCTGAAGACCTCCTGCCCCGCTTTTGCGAACAAGGCTCCGCATTTGCAGAGTCGCACCAGCGACATACTATCCGCTTCTATGGAGACTGTTGCCTCATACCTTCATCGCACATGCGCCTCTCTTCCGCATTTGCGATCTCGCAGGTGCGACCAAAACCACGCACCTATACTGCCTCACAGCCCCAGCGGAACCCGATCCTCTGATGCCTCCGGCACTTCTAGGGTCCCGCACTTGCGACCAAATTATTCGCAGGTGCGATCGCACCAGAGCTGATGCACTTCAGCAATCCCTCAAGTCCAAACATCGATCCGTTAACCATCTGAGGCCCTCGGGACCTCAACCAACCATACAACAAGTCCTAAAACATGATACAAACGTAGTCGAGGCCTCAAATCACATCAAACAACATCAAAAATATGAATCACACCCCAATTTACGCCTGACGAAACTAATGAATTTCCAACTTCTGCAATCGATGCCGAAACCTATCAAATCAACTCTGATTAACCTTAAATTTTGCACACAAGTCATAATTGATACAAAAGACCTATTCCAATATCTAGAACAAAATATGAGCCTGGTAACCAGAAAGCCAACTCTCGGTCAAACTTCCCAACTCTCCAAACTTTTATTTTTTTCCAAGTTTCGCCAATTCAAGCCAAAATCATCTACGGAACTCCAAATCAATATCCGCACATAATCATAAGTCCAAAATCACCATATGTAACTATCGGAACCATCAATACTCTATTCCGGAGCCATTTACACATAAGTCAACATCCGGTCAACTCTTATAACTTAGACTTCTAATCTTGGGACAAAGTGTCCCAACTCATTCTGAAACATCCCCTGAACCAAACAAACCACCTCATAAAGTCACATAACAACAAAAGAGCATTTAATAAGAAATAAATGGGGGAACATGGCCACAACACTCAAAGCGACTGGCCGAGTTGTTACAGTGACCCAATTTAACTTTTGTGAATTTTACCTCTGATTAGAATTTTTATTCCGGTAGGTCCATATGGTGATTTGTGACTAGGGCATGGGTCCAGATATGCATTTGGGTGTTTCTATAAGGTTTTGGCTCAAATTGGCCAAAGTTGGAAATTGAAAAGATTGGAAAATTCATAGGTTTGATCAGGAGTTGACTTCGATGTTATCGAGTTTAGATTGTTGTTTTGGGTGTTGGAATAGGTTTTGATTTGTCATTTAAAACTTGTGTGCAAAGTTTGGTTTCATTCCGAGTTGATTTGGTAGGGTTCGGACGCGTTCGACGAAGTTTGAAGGTTTGAATAAGAGAAAAAAATTTTGTGGGTTGAACAAGAAATTGAGGTCGGATTTGGATGAAACTTATATGGTTAGACTCGTATTCGAATGGTTTCTCAGAAATTTTGAATTTTGTCGGGTTTCGAGGTGCAGTCCCGATTGACATTTTGGTTGAATTTGAGTATTTGATTAAAGATTCGACCTTTATTGCTTGGGTTTGATTCCTATGGAATTATTTGATATTTTTGAGTTGCTTTTTGCTAGTTTCGAGGAGTTCAGAAGTTGATTCGTGTGGCATGGTGCTTCTAGAGTATTTATTTAGCTTTCTTGAGATAAGTATCTTACCTAAACTTGGTTGAGGCATTAGTTGCCAGAGTTATTTTTGATAGCTACATGCTATAGGTGGCGCACATGTGTGGGGTTGAGCCCATGTGCGTGCACCGGAGTAGTTTCCATCCTCGAGGTAGTGTTTAGGCTATGGATGGTTCTTATATTAGTATTCCTGTTCTGATCTATTTGAGCCATGTCTGAGGTTACATAGAGATTAATCTCCCGATTGAACCCGATAATTGTTACTTTCGTGATGTATTTGCCTGATTTGAGCTATAATAGCACACTTTGCACATGCCTACACCTTAGCATGTCACTTATACATTCCAGGAGTATGAAATTTGATGTTTATTTGATCATGTACATGTATTCTTGCATATCTTCTTTATGTGTGATTTGGATTGGACTGGTAGCCCGTGACCAGGTCACACAGATTGTGTTATTAAGCCCGTGAAAACACCAGGCGGATTATGATATTGAGCATGTGACCACACCGAGCAGATTGTAATATTGAGTTGTGACCATGCCGGAAGGATTGTAATATAGATCATGTGACCATGATGGGTGGGTTATGACTAGTGGCATGTGAGTTGTCCCTGCAACACGTGAGTTGTCCATGCGATCGATATATTATTGGCACGTGAGTTATCCGTGTAGCACGTCAGTTGTCTGTGTGGTCGATATTATTAGCATGTGAGTTGTCTGTGTAGTGTGTGGATATGCATCCATCGCCTAGGGTAACCCTCTCATGTTCCTTCTTGATTGTGTACACGCGGATTGTGAGAAACCGATGGGTTTCTGGTTGATATTGGCCTTGGGAAGGCTGATCAGTGGCTTGGTTCGGTTATTGAGATTCTGGTATGGGCCTTAGAGTCGTATTGTTATTTCTATTTGGATCGGGTTGCGCGCCACAACAGATTGATACTTGGTTATTGCATTTCATCCTTACTTGCAATTTTCTTGCTTGTTTACCTGATTATTTGCATATTTCCCTTATATGTTTGATTGTTGATTGAGCAGAGTACGTCAAGAAAGTCGTGTGCTCAAAGGTTGTTACATCCCGTACCTTAGCATTAGGATGTGCCGTAGTAAATCCACATGAATTCGAAGGGATTATGTCTATTAGGAGGTTATAGAGGGTTTAAGGCATTATTATTATGAGACCCTATAAGTTTACAACCTTGATACCGTTAGATATTATGTTGGTGTGGTCTTTTAAGTGGAGTATTTTAGTAAAAGTTTTATAGGTATAATTTTGGATGGTTACCATTATTACTACTTTTGGATATGGTAAATTATACACATAATATGAGAAAGTTTATAAGTAAAAAAAATTTTATTGTAAAAAAAATATAAGTTATTTTCTCACAAAAGAAGGTTATGTTTTTAACATTTTTAGAATTAAGCGTATGAAAATTTGTACTCTTTATACGAGATTAGAAAAATTAAAAGTTGAGAAAATATATGTATTTTTACATGGATGTTTTAACAAAATAATAGTGTATGTATTAATTTTATATGGTACCACGATTTATTATTTTAATATTGTAATAGTAGTACTTTAGGACGAGGACAATACAATATTTTAGGTTATAAGTGTTTATGATATTTATAACAAGTGATAAGTAAAGTCGTGAAAGTGAGAGGGTAAACGAGTTGAAGAAAATGAGGTTGGTCGAAGTTTGACATTTGGAGATAAAATACGGTCCAAGCTATAGTGCCCGGTATTTATAGACTAGTAATATACCACATGACCATAAAAGTAAGATGTATAAAATGTGTTTAAAATGTGTGATATTTTAAGTAATTTGAGATCATTCTTAATTATGTGGGCTATTGGTTAATATCGGGTAACGGGACATTATCTAATTAATTAATAATTTATAATATATGCTTAAACCCCCCCCCCCCCCCC